>JAMKPZ010000499.1:0-142958 GCA_024699675.1 Amphibolis antarctica | reverse complement strand
TTTAGCATTAACTTCCAAAAATATTCAGACTTTTAACCTTAAAATGTCGAATACTGTTCATATCCTAAAACTTAACCTATCACGTGTTAACTTAACACTCACATGCATTCACTAAAACTTTGAAACATACGTCATCACTTTCCTTATCTTTTCGAACTTTTAGTATTAAAACACCTAATACTGTGTGCAACACGTGCATATTAGAATTCACGCGTCGAACTTAAGAAATCACATACCCATGTTAAAATTCTGAATACTATTTATCAGTTTCCCAACTTAAGAATGATTCAAATATAAAATGTTGAATTATTCAACCAAAATTATTGCTTAAGTAGTTTTAGGTTTTTAGCATTAACTTCCAAAAATATTCAGACTTTTAACCTTAAAACGTCAAATACTATTCATATCCTAAAACTTAACCTATCATGTGTTAACTTAACACACTCACATGCATTCACTAAAACTTTGAAACATACGTCATCACTTTCCTTATCTTTTTAGACTTTTAGTATTAAAACACTTAATATTGTGTGCAACACGTGCATATTAGAATTCACGTGCCGAACTTAAAAAATCACGTACTCATGTTAAAACTCCGAATACTATTCATCAATTTTCCAACTTTTTCAGACTTTTAATATTAAAATACCAATTCTCATATCGTGTGAACTTAAATTTTCACATAATATTAATCGTTGATTTTATAAAGTTGTAATCTTATCTAACACTTCTAAATCAATTGTACTCTTTCGAATTTCAAACTTAAGTATTCTAAAAATTAATACACTTAATCTACTAACTTAAACACTTAACCTGAATCAAAAATACAAGTGTTAAATAATTAAGCAATAATTACCATAACTTTTCCAAAATAATTTCAGTAATAATTAAATACTAAAAATATTTATCATCAAATATTCATTAAACATTCAACAAATATTCATCATCAAAACATAATACTCAACACAAATGCTAGTCAAATAGATTTTTACTTACTAAAAAAATAGAATAAATTCTAAATATTCTAAAAAAAAACTTAACCACACAACATAGATTGTTAGTATTAGATGCTAATATCAAGATTCAGAAAAAAAGAATAAAGTACATAAGAATTCAAAAATTAGGTAGTGATATATAAAAAATGAAAAGAAAAAGATATTTAGAGATAACTTACTAAAAGAAAGAATATGAAAACTAGATGAAGAGGTAAATGAACTTTGGAATAAAATGACTACTTAGATAGGATTGCTAGGTAAATTTTAAGAAACTCTTACAAGATCGCTCCACTTGGCAAACAAAGTAAAAGAATGAAGATGAACAAATGATAATAAAAAAAGAAAGAAGGTTATAAAAGCTATCATAGTTGTAAAAATGAAGAAAATTTAGAGAAGTACAAGTAAGAAAAAAGGATTGCTACGAAAATTGTTAATAAGTTAAAAATAAACACTATAAGGAATTACAGGTTAGTTTGAACATAAAACAAGGAAAAAATAGAATATGTAAATTGGCTAAGATTAAAGAAAGAAAATCTAGAGGTTTAGATCAAGTAAAGTGCATCAAAGATGAGGATTGTAGAGTTTTAGTAAAAGAAAATGAAATAAAAGATAGATAATGTAGGTATTTAACTTTTTGATGAATTTACCATAGGAAACCCTTATATGCAAAATTTAGGTAGCAATATAAAGGCTATAAACTATAGTTATCTTAGAAGAATTAGTGTTTTGGAAGTAGAAGAATCCATTAAATGAAATGTGGGAAAACTATTGAAACAAAATGATATTTCCTTTGAAGTGTGGAATTGTACGAGTGAAGTAGGGATTAAGTGGTAAATGAAACTTTTTAATATAATTTTAAAGCAAAAAAAAGATGCCAAATGATTGGAAAAAAATTTTAATAACTATTTTTAAGATTAAGGAAGACATAGAATTATAATAATTATTGTGATATTAAGTTGATGAGAATACTATGAAATTATGGGAAAGGGTAATTAAACAAAGACTAAAGCATATAACTAAAATCAATTTGGATTTATATTGTGTAGGTCAATAATGGAAGCTACTCATTTACTTAGACAACTAATAGAAAATTCGAGATAAGAAAAAGGACTTTCATATGATTTTCATTGATTTAGAAAAATCTTATAATAGTATACCTAAAAACCTATTGTGATGAGTTTTAAAACAAAAAAGAGTACTAATGGGAGATTGATATTATAAAGAACATATATGAAAAATCAGTTATTGGTATTTAAACCATAGGAAGAGAAACTAAGGAATTTTTTATGTATAAAGGTTTACACCAAGGGTGCTCCCTACATCCATATTTGTTTGTCTTGTTTATGGCTGAAATAATCAAGGAAACAAAAACAAATAGTCTAATATATGTCATTTGCTAGACATCATTTTAGTTAATGAAAATAAATCAGGAAATAATTCTAAATTAGAATTATAAAGAGGCACTTTAAAGTTCAAAAGATTTAGATTGATTGGGTTGAAAACTAAATATATGGAATGTAAGTTCAACGAAAATAATAATAATGATGCACATATATTTCTAGATAGCCATAAGTTTTAACAAGACTTTTAAATATTTAAGATCTATAATAAGTAATAATGGTGAAATTATAGAAGGTATTACTCATAGAAGTAAAATGGATTAAATGAAGAAATAAGTGTTATTTTATAGGAGTATAGCCTTAAAATTAAAAGAAAAATTCTATAAAACTATTATTCATCCAATTATATTGTTTAGAATGTTGGACCGTAAAGCATGATTATATGTAAAAAATTAGTGTTGCTAAGATGTTTGTCTAGATGGATGAGTGCTAATACTATAAAGGATAAGCTTAAAAATGATTTTATTAGAAATAGAGTAAGAGTTGCACTTATTGAAGATAAAATAAAAGAAAATCAGCTTAGATTGTTTAGTCATATCCTTCGAAGATAAAGAAATGCACAAGTTAGAATGAATTTAATTAATGCAAAAAAAATTAAAATAAGTTGAAATAAACTTAAAACAACATTGTTAGGAATTGTAAAAAGATTTAAATTTACATGATTTAATTGAAAACTTGGCCATAGATAAAAATTTTGGAAAAAAAAGGACTCTTGTGGCTAACTCCACATGGTGGAATTATGGCTCAAATTGTTGTTGCATATGATTCTAAGTTACCATCCACTAAAAATAACATTGCTGGACAACTCTACCACAAATTTTGTGCAAAAACGGCTTCTTTGTGAATATTGTAGATGATGAAAATTTTGTTCTAGTGGTGATTAAATAAATCTAAGAAAGTAGCATTAGAAATCAAAGATACTGATTTTACAAAACAACAAAAACCAACCAGATCCAATTTTCTCACACCTATCCATGTATTTTACTACTTTTGCAACTTCTCCTAGATAGATATTAGCATTATGTAAAGTAGAACATATTGTTGTTCACTACCATGGGATCTAGGATTCTGATCAAAAAACAAAAAAAGAATTTATTAAGATACAAATTAAAAAATCATTACCATCAATTAACAAAAGAAATACAAAAATACCTGAAAATCTTGTTACTACCACCACAAAAAGAAGGCCCATTGGATTCCACTTCACCAGAATCATTCTTCAACCCATCCTCAAAACCAGTAAATGTATCATCAAAAGAACTAGAATGCTCTGTAGCATCAGGGTCATCATGACAGACTGGTGGCACAGGTCCATTATCCACATAGTCAATGATATTAACTTCCAATTCTTTGGTTGCCACTACCCCAACATCTTTGTTAATGGAGGTTAAACCTGTGTCAGATACCATGCTGTCTTCACAATCATTCACATGACTTATGTTTGCACACACTTCAGAATTTTCATTAGTTCCTGCACCAGTTAACACAACCTGAGATCCAAAAATCATAAAATTCTGCAAGAACAAACCATTCAAACAGTGTGTCAAGTAACCAAAGTTTGCATGAACATGATGAAATAAAGTTAAGGAGCATGGGCACAGTTAATGTTGCAATTTTCTCTTATGTACCTCTTACACTAACTCAAGCACATATATACTAAAAATACTGACAACGCAAAGAGTATGAAAGCACAATCTCTTTTGTGAGCAGTGAATGAAATATCAATAAAGCCAAAAAGACACAAAGGAATGCTGCAGTAATAAACAAGTTAAAGGTTAAAAATAAAATATAGGAGGATCAACAGGCCAATCCAAAGAGATTAAAGAAGAGAGAAAACCTAAACTATACTGAAATCAAATACTGTAAGACTACAACAAGCTGACTCCTACAATCTACAGCACCAATCCACCCTCCTACATTGTGTAGCTCAATCACTTGATTTTAGAAGATTCTGTGGTTTCTTTCTAGCCATCCATGCCACCAAATGGCCAAGGGTAGCAAATTTCAGACCCTCCTATGTGGACCAGAGAGAGATCTGGACCACAGTTAACAGGTTCGTGGAACATGTCAGAACACAGAAAGGGAACTGGAACAAAGATCATTACTTGTTAGATAGCATGGAACATTGGGATTAGGATTAGTTGGAATGACATCATAGAATGAAAAATGGTAGTTTTGGAACATAATACAATTTTTGGAATGGGAAAGATTTTGGAACATGAGTATACCATCAGCCAATACGTATAAGTATCACATGCTTAAAAAATTATGTGAAAAGGCAAATTAACATTTACTCTAAATTTTATTTTTCTCTCCTATCTATCCATTCCTTTAGTACCTCTTATAACTTATAATAATTTTATACGTTTTGCAAGCTTATCGATCAGCTATGACCCTAAAGGTTTTCCAAATTTTATTGTCAATTATCTAGTTTCCAAATGCAGAGATATATAGAGCTATCAATCCTAGCAATATTTTTCAACATCTAATTCATCTTTTCTAGAGGATGATCAGGACCTTAACAATGCAGAAATGTCATTCACATACATTGTATTTAAATCTAAATGTAATGTTAGGTCCACGAGAAAATATTTAACTATTTCCAAGATTATGATTTATGTAGTAAATTATGTAGAAAATACCTTCAGCATCCCTAAACATCAGCTTGATTTTTATTGCAATTATCAAACCCATCATTCGATTGATGGGAATATAATATGATTTATAATTTCTGCACAAAATCCATTTTTAATATCCTTTTAAATTTGCACATGCCAATTCAATAGAGATAATTTCCTTCAGCTAAGCTTGCTATGCTCTCAAGAATTTTTCAACTCCTACACTTCTTCAAATGACCAAGGATTTATGTAGGGAATACAGAGGAATAATACTGCCAATGTGCAAAAACTTTTTAGAAATTGATTTATCTATTTCAACTAAATATGTATGCAGAAAACATGCAAAAATCCCTTCTCAATGTATCATAATTTCTGCAGTAAAAATTCCAGCATCTAATTCATTTTTATTAATCAAGAATCATGCTGAAAAATATGCAGAAATCACTATTCAATGTATTATAGTTTCTGTAGTAAACATTCCAGCATCTAATTCATTTTTATTAATCAAGGATCATACAAAAATTATGCAGAAATCACCAATCAAATGTATTATAGTTTCTGCAGTAAACATTCCAGCATCTAATTCATTTTTTGAATCAAGGGTTGTGCAGATAACGTGCAGAAATTTCTGTAAATGTATTTTCATCATAAGTAAAACCTTTCTACATCTAATTCACCCTTTTTTGAATGAAGGACTACGAAGAAAATATGTAAAATTCAGCTGCAATTAAGAAAATGAGCCAACTGAATTGAACATCAAGTGTCTTCATTGGAATCAGAACTATTCCAGCAAGAGATTATCTGAAGTTCCTTTTAAAAAAAATCCTATGTTGATGAGCAAGATTAATATTTGCAGCTATAACCACAGCAGCACAATATTACCTGATCCCACCAGAGTGAGATTTTATATGCCTGTTCTCACATTGTTCATGACAAATTAAAACTGTGGATCTAAGCGGAGATGAAATGATGAACATGTGAATGCATGTTTGCCGCATGTTTAGACATATTTTAGGACGCTTTCCCAAAATATATGATTTCACTTCACAAAATATACTCTTAAAACAACTGCAAACAAGATATGAATATATGATTTCAAACTAAGCAGGTCTGCTATAATGGATACTTGCGAGTGAAACAGGGCTAATCATTCAGATAAGCAAGAAAAATAAAAAGAAACATGATTATCAGCCCAACGCCCGATTTCAGAACTAATACGTCCAGATGAGGAGAAGCATACAAAGAACCTCGAGCTAGATTCAAGAAGCGATGATAGACACCTGGATTATTTGCACGGATGTCCATTGAGTAGTAATTGATATAGATCCGGCGATTGAAAGCACGCACTCGCACCAACGCGTTGTTGAGCTCAGGTGGACGATCAACGGTGCTCGATAAATCGGTGGGGGCGCGCAGATCCGGCGACTGATGAATGCGTTGCAGCATTTTTCTGGTCTGACTTTAAAAAATTAAAATTAATTTTAATTAAAATTATATAATAATTTAAATAATAAAAATTTATATATTAAAATTTATATAATAATAATAAAATTAGAAGTAATTTTAAAAATTTAAAAAAAATTGCTCGTAAGACACGGACAATTAGAAGACGAATGTAGCAGAGAGGACAGTTTTGAGTTTTCAAACAACTCGCAGGGAGGGTTTGAAAAGCAAAATCCTTTCTAAATTTGTAAGTATTATTTTAAAAATTTTAATTTTTTTATCATAAATATAGATTTTTTATTTATCAGATTTAACAAAATTTTATAATTAACAGAAATTTTATTATAACATATTCTTCAAACCATTTTACCTAACTTTTTCAATTATCGTTGAAATCATAACTATATAAAAATTATAAAATTATATTTAAAATATTAAAATATAATACATTTAGATAGAACAATCAAATCCAACCTCATGCCTCAATGGCAACATAGGTCGAATATCAAACATTTTTTTCTCAGTTTCAAGTTCCAAATAAGCTAAAAATCTGAAATGCTATCTTAAAAAAAAACAAGGGCTTACCTGATTTTGTTTTTCCTCTACTTTCCCACTTGTCTTTTTCTCAACCTCCTTAACTTGTGTTCTCCCACAAGAAAGCCCACAACAACATACCCCATTCAGCTCACAATGAGCCTTTTTGATCGATGCATAAGGTGACCACCACACTCTTACCTGTATTGACCAAAATCCCCTTCCTTTTCCCGCAACAAGTCGGAGAACAATACCCCAACCCTAGCTTCTCTCCATCATCGTTGTAGAGTTCGTGGAGTGACTGGGGGAGTGTGGTTTACCTTCTCGAGGTATTAGTCCACTCCCAAATTTTTGTCCACCTCATAAATTCCTGGAACATCAATTACCTTGTTAGCCATGATGTTGTAATTTTAAAACAAAGGTTTCACACGGGAACATCACTTCTAACTTATTGGAGTACTTTTAATTTTCATCATTACGTTTACATTACTTAATCTACTATTTTCATTATTTTATCATTATATCTCCTATCATATTAAGATTTATATATTTTACATAATAATCTTTTATAATTTAATTAAAATAACCAAATATATACAATTTAAAAAAAAACCAGAATTTCTATGAATTCCAAGAAGAAACAACAATCTAAATTTTTCAAAAATAAATTAAAAGAAAGAAGGTTAGAGGAAGTTCCAGTAGTACTTGAAGAAAATTTCAATGGTACAGAGGAAGTTTAGGCAGTACGCAAAAGAAATTCTGATGATGTAGATGAAGTTCTGGTGATTTTTTTCATCACAACAAATAATGATAATTTATCTATTGAGAAATACATGGGAATTATGTATTTTGGTTGCGTTTAGAACCTCTCAAGAGTTGATGACCAATTCTACACCTTACAACTTCTTTGAAGAAGAATGTCTCATCTGCATCATGTCGCTGCAACTAGGTGTACACATCATATATAAGGAAGTACAACTACCGTATCACATAAGATAGTCAAAACCTATTACAAAGTAATTATCTACTTTTATTCTCTTTCACGTTGCAAATGGGAGATAATTTTTTTCCCATGAGTTAATGCAACCTAACATTTCAAGTAGTTTAAGCTCCTACCGAGAAGTGTTGCTGTTATGAGTAACTCAAGCTTTTTCTTAAAAGCATATTGTTTAATTGTTTATACCATTTGTTAAACAGTTTAGACTCGTATTTAGGAGTATACTTTATTTTTATAGATAGTTTGAACTCCTACCTATGAGGTATTTTGTATTTTTAAAATGTTTTAGATATTTTATATGTTTTCATTTAAAACATTTAAAGTTTGTAGATAATTTAGGCTCCTGTTTAGGAGAATTTCAATTTGATTTTCATTTTTAGATATTTTATATATTTTATCTAAAACATTTAGAATTTGTAGACAGTTTAGACTCCTATCTAGGAGCAATTTAATTTTATAGGTAGTTTAAGCTCTTACCTAGGAGGGTTTCAATTTTGATTTTTAATTTTGTGGTTGGTTTAAGCCCACATCCAGGAGCATTTCAATTTTGATTTTTAATTTTGTGGATAGTTTAAGCTCATATCCAGGAGCATTTTAATTTTGTTTAAATTTTGCATAAATTTATAAACAGTTTAAACTCTTATTTAGGAGTAATTTCATCTTGATTTTTGTTTAAATTTATAAACGTTTTAGATATTTTATCTAAAATATTTAAAATTTATAGACAATTTAGACTCCTGTCTAAGAGCACTTTATACTTTATGGGTAGTTTAAGCTCCTATCTAGGAGCAAATTTAATTTTAATTTCAAAGTTTAAATTTATAAATGTTTTAGAAACTTTATATATTTTTATCTAAAACATTTAGAATTTGTAAATAGTTTAGGTTCCTGTCTATGAGAAATTTAATTTTATGGGTAGTTTAAGTTCCTACCCATGAGCATTTTGTATTTTTTAGTTTTAAATATTTTAGATATCTTTTATGTTTTTTTTTATAAAAACATTAACGTTTATGGACAGTTTAGGCTCCTACCTGGGAGGGGCTTTGATTTTAGGTTTGTTTAAGTTTATGAATAGTTTAAGCTCATATCCAAGAGCATTTTCATTTTATTTGAGTTTATGAATAGTTTAAGCTCATATCTAGGACCGTTTCATATATTTTTAAAATGTTTTAGATATTTTAGATTTTTTTTATCTAAAACATTTGGAATTTGTGGACAGTTTAGGTTCTTGTCCAGGAACAATTTGATTTTAAATTTTAAATTTATAAATAGTTTACGCTCTTGTTTAGGAGCATTTGAATTTTAATTTTAATTTTGTATGAATTCCAATTTAACGTGGGATTCCAAATGTTTAGTTTAGTCTATTGAAAGTTTTAATTTAGTGTGAAACTTCAAAGGTTTCATTTGAGTTGGTTTAAATTCCTTTTTTTTAATTTTGACTTGAATTTCGATATAATGCGAAACTTTTATATGTCAAACTAAATTAGTCCAAACAATTTTATATGTTCTTTTAATTTCGATTTAATGCGAAACAATTTAATTTAGTTTGATTTAGTGATTTGTTTTGTTTAATTTCCACTTAAATTTCAATTTGATTTGAAGTTATTATGTTTTAATTTGATAAACTTCAAGTTAATGTGAAGCTTATAAATTTCTGATTTCAATTTCATAAGTTTCAATGATTATGAAACTTAATTTTAATTTCAATTTTGTATATTTTAGTTAATATGAAACTCTATTTATAGTTTTAATTTTAATTTACTAAGTCCCAATTTAATGTGAAACTTAATAAGTTTTATCTCCAATTTCATGAGTTCTTTTTAACATGAAACTTTATCATTTTGATTTTAATTTGATTAGTTTTGGTTTAATTTCACAAGATGAACTTAATAATTTTGATTTCAACCTAATACTTTCTAGTCTCATTTTAATTTAATAAGTCACAATTTAATGTGGAACTTAATGACCCTATTTTCAATTTATAAGTTTCAGTTAATGTGAAACTTTATAATTTTTATTTTGACTTATCAAGTTTCAATTTATGTGAAAACTAATAATTTCATTTTCAATTTAATAAGTTTCAGTTATTGTGAAACTTTATAGTTTTCAATAAGTTTCAATTAAGGTGAAACTTTTATACCTAAATTTTATAAACTCCAATTAATGGCAAATTTCATGTCTAGCTTGAATTTTATATAAGCTCAAATTTCATGTGAAACTTATAAACTTCATTTTATTTTACTTTTTTTAAGTTAGGTTCCAATATCATATGAAACCCTATGAATTTTAATGTAAGTGTGTTTTATGTTTGTTTGCATAAGTTTCAATTTTACGTGAAACTTGAATTTAATTTAGAATATTAATATATATATTTTTTATTTTTACTTTTTAGTTAGCTTTCAATTCCTTGTGAAACCTTATCGATTTTCAATTTATAAGTTTCAATTTCATATGAAACTTATAAAATTTTAATTTAGGATATTAGTATTTTTCTTAATTAGGTTTCAATTTAATGTGAAACCTTTTAATTTAATATGGGAACTTAATTGATAAGTTTTAATTTTGAGTAAAACTTATCATATCACATATTTTCATATATATTTTTTGTTATATGTTCCTTCTAAATAAGTTTCAATTTCATGTGAAACTCATAAAATTCATTTTACTTTTTTGTTTGTTTTATTATTATTATTAGGTTTTGAATATCATATATTTTCAATTTAGTATAAACATCTATACGATAAGTTTTAATTTAGATATTTTTTTTAGTAAAACTTACCATGTTTTTTTTTACATGTTTTTTTTCTATTTTCTTTTCATTTGTTTTTTTTAAATATTTTCATTGTATTTCTTTTGTTATTTGGGCCCATTCGTTTTTTCTTTCAATTTTTCTTTAACACGCGGCCCGACCCATGACTTGCTTCTCCTTCTTTGCGAGGGGGGCCGCGCAGCGAGGTCATTTCAGCCATGTGCTATTCCTCGCGTCCCTCCTCTTGCCAGGCGACGATTTAGGGCGACATGCAAGTGACCGATGGAAGCACGACATGAATGAGCAACGATCGATGAGGCTCCGGTGAGGAAATGCAACAAAACACTGGTGACGAAAGAGGGACGTTGGCAATCTCCCTTTTTTTCTCATTTTTTTTTCTTTTTTTTGTTTTCTTTGATCACTCAGTTATGCATATATATTTTTGTTTTGTTTCTTTCGTGCTTTCTTCCTTTTTTATCAAATCTGAAGTTTCTTCTCTCGATCTGGCATTTTTGGTTTTGCATTTATTTATTTATTTATCCGAGATTTCCCTTTCTCAGTTAGGGTTTAGCTCAATTTCTTGTTTTTTCGTTAGATTCAAGCTTGTTTTCACTAGATCTAAGTATTTCTTTTTAGATCTACCACTTTTCTTCTTTGTTTTCTTGGATCCGAGCTTTTTCTTCCACTATTTGATTTTTTTGTTCTTGTTTTTGTAGAATTAGGGTTTCTTTTCCGATTTACTTTTTCTCTTTGTTTTCGTGGATCCAAGTTTTTTCCTTAGATTTATTATTTTTTGTTTCTTGATCTGAGGGTTTTCCTCACTCAGTTAGGGTTTCGGTTTTTTCTTTTTTCTTTTTTTGTAGATCTAGGATTTCTATCCTCATATCTCTTGTTCTTTTCCTTCGATTGCCCAATTTGAGCTTTCTTCACATAGATTCGATGTTATTTTCTACAAATCTACATTTTTTAGTCTCATTTTCCTCATTTTTTTGAAAACTTGGTTCGAGCTAAGCTCTTTTTTTTTTTCTTGGTTGTTGTTGACTTGTTTTCTTTTTCTTTTTGCAGGTCGGGGACATTCGACCTTGTACTCACCGGACTTCGAGCAGCATGCAGCAAAGGAGGTCGATTGTGTCACGGTGGAGTGGTCGACGGCGGTCGCGCAAGCTGGAGGAGCTCGGCCTCTGCCAGAGGTTGAAGACGACATGACGTGGATGGCTGGGATCAAATCGCGTCCAGGATTGCGATCAAACGGCACGAAGCGAGCCCATGTAAGTTCAATAAATTAGTTTTGTTTTAGTTTTTTTTCTCTTGGGCCTGGGTCACGGGCCCAGTGTTTTTTTTTCTTTTTTTCTTCGAGCTCTCCCTTGTTGGGCTAGGCCTGTTGTTTCCTTTTTTTTGCATTATTTTTTTTGTTTTGGGTTGGGTTTTATATTTAACTTTTTTTCCTTTTTTCCGTTGGGCCGGGTTTTTTCATTTTTTTCATTTTTTTTAATGGGACAAGCCCTTCTTTCTTGTCCTCTCCCTTCACCTTTTTTTTTTTTTCGTGGGTCTTCTTTCTTTCTTGTTTCTTTTTGGTTTTGGGCCTAGTCATGGGCCCAATGCGTTTTTTGACCATGTTGTGCTTGTTTTTTTTTTCTTTCCTGCATTTTTAGTCTTGGGCTGGGCTTTCCCCTTCCCTTCTTTTTTCACAATGGGCTAGCCTTTCTTCTTGCTCCCTTCTTTTTTTTTTTTTAGGGTGTTTCTCCTTTGATGGCTAGGGTTCTAACAAATGCTAGGGTTTCGACGATGTATTCGCCAATGATTGTCTTTTCCTTTTTTTCTTCTTTTGATTTTTTTTGTTAGGGTTTTCTCCTCTCTTCTTGGATCATCAGATGGAAGTTTGTCGTCCGACGAGTATCTTGCATTGAGTTTTTTTTTTTTTTGCATATGTTCCTTCTCTACTAGTATTTCCATCCAATAGAGTTTCCCCTTGGGTTTTAGACTTTTGAGGGATTTTTTTTTGAAAAGAAAGGGGGATGGGAGACAGCTTTGGCAGTGCCTCCTCATCTCGACTTTCCTAAGATATGGAATAAAGGAGAAACAGAGGGGGACAACTTCGACGGTGCCCCCCTACCGTCATTCCTTCAAGTATGCATGTTACCTATCCCCCCTCTTTTCTTTTCGCCTTATTTCTCACCTTGAAATGGTGACAGCAGGTTGGTTGTAGGGCGAAGTCGGCAGTCTTCGGGCAATTGAGGTGCACAGTGACGAACGGCGGCTGCAGAGTTCTCCAGACAATCGACGCGAGCGGCAATGAACGGTAGCTGCAGAGTTCTCCAGACGATCGACGTGAGTGCGATGAACGGCAACTATAGGGATGCACTTCGCAGATGGATGGGAACGAGAGAGAGCCAACGACGCGCACCTTGCCAAGTGATCGATTGGCCTTCGGCATGTGGGAGGTGGTGGCCTTTATAGGCATGGGAATCGTCTAGGAACTATCAGACATGCAAGTCGTGTTGAAATGGGGAAGTGGGGGAAGTGGGAAGGTGACCGTGCGAAGTTTCGAGAGCTTTTTTTTTGCATCTATTTTCTCCCTTTTTCGATTGTACGAGCTGCATCCCTTGTAAATTCTTCCTTTGAGTATACATCTCTTGTAAAATTGATTGTGGAATGAAATTTTTTTTACTTGATTTTAACATTCAATAAAGCTTTCATGAAAGGTGAAATTTTCAGTTTCAACATGGTTTGTAAAGGAAATTCTAGTGGTGCGTAGAGGAAATTTTAGTAGTGTAAAAGAAATTTTAGTGGTGCATAGAGGAAATTTTAGTGGTGCAAAAGAAATTCTAGTGGTGCAAAAAAAATTTCGTTAGTGCATAGAGAAAATTTCGATGGTGCAAAGGAACTTCCAGTGATACTTGGTGGAAATTTAGGTAGTGTTGAGAGGAAGTTCCGATGGTGCTTGGAAGTTTAAGCTACTCAGGCAATGCTGAGAGGAAATCACATTGAGTAGTGTACGTGAAACGAAGCCAAAAACACATGTGTTGATGTCTTTAAAATATTTAATTTACTTTCCAAACATTACACAACAAATAAATGAGAAGCATATATATAGAGAGTGTGACCTCTTTTTCCCTCGACTTCCCTGGTCGTGCCAAAGAGGAGGGGGGAAAGGAAAAAGAGTGCATGCATGAATGCAAGTACTCAAAGTCATAGAGCGGAACCCATTTGGTAAATAAGATGAAAATGAAATATGGAGTCACCACCTTGTTTTTAAAAGGAAACAAGGAAAACCAAATTAAGGAGATGAAAACTCTTTGATCCGCAAAACTTCAAAGAACTAGGTAAGGAGTCCTAGGTACTAATGACGAAGGTGTTAGATACCATCAGCTAGCCTGAGATAACTCAACCTCTCTATGGCTTCAGTAAACAAAGCACCCAATAGGACAATCCGAGCACCACCACTAAGGATTTCGGGAAGCATATCCCAAAATCCAATGGGTCAAAATCTGGAATTAACCCTTCCAGACTCTATACTACCTACTCGGGGAAAAAGAAAATCTAAGGTAGAAAATACGGACAGACTAAAACAGATATCTGAACCAAACTTTGAAATATACTGGAGTTGAGTGATAGTCTTGTCTAGAAAATTGGATATCTAAATGGTTATCCAAAGGATGTTTTGTTTTTCCCTGGAATCAAGAAAAAGGCCATTAGGGAAATTCGGACATGCGATGAACTTGCAGGGTTTCACTTATCCAAAAATGCAATGAACTTGCAAAAAATCTAAAATATTCTACCACTAGTGCAAAAACAAGGACGCATGTGATACACATAGTCATGGATGAGCAATGAACATGCAATAAAACCTAAATACTCTACCACTAGTGCAAATACAAGGATGCATGCAATGCACATGGTCATGGAAGAGTAATGAGCATGCAATAAAACCTAAATACCCTACTACTAGTGCAAGAATAAGGATGCACGCAATGTATATGATCATGGAAGAGTAGGAAACAGGTAACAAACTATAAATACTTTATCACTAGTACAAGTGCAGGGAAACATGCAATGTACATAGTTATGAAAGAGCAAAAGACTAGCAATAAAACCTAAATACCCTACCACTAGTGCAAACACCTTTTACAATAGGTGTTGGAAGAGCACTACCTTAAGAAGAAAATTGATTTAGACTTCCACCAACGGGAACAATCTAAAGGATATTATAATGAATTAATGACAAAATTTTAATTTTTAATTAATCACATCATATTCAATGATATACAAATCTATTGAAAAATTTGTTGCATCTTATCATTCATCTTCATCATAAAATGTTGCATTTGGTTGTTATGTTCCATTTGGGTTTCTTGTTTTTCTTGTAGTGTTCTTATATTTTCTTTTACATCTTGTATATCATCATGATAAGTGTATGATGATATTCATTGTCATCTTATAATATCTATTGGTCTTAATCTCAAGCTCAAACAACACACTCTACCACGTTATTCTCCTCCAACAACTTTTTCAAATACATTGTCACGAGATACAAGAAGATTATCAACACCTTCCTCTTCACTCATTAGTGCTTTCATTTCTTTAATTTGATCTTACATGAAAGTATAATATAATTATATACAAGTAAATTGTAGTAATTAATGAAAAATACAATAATGTAGACATTCAAGGAAAAAGTCTTACTACTATTTTTTGAGAATGTTCATTAATTATGGAATCATCTTTTTGATTTCTACTCATAAAAAAAATGTCTCATCTGTCAAAGTATTTACCCGTTTCTTTATGCGAAAAAAATAATGATCATAACAACAATATATACAACAATAAAAAATTATTCAACTTACATAATCATCAACAAATCTTGCTATACTTCTTGCTTCCATACAATATGTAAAAATCATCTTTCATTATAGAAAAATAGGAAAAATACGACAAATGTTAAAAATCATCGTCTATTATAAAAAAAAATGTAAGAGGAACAACAACATTAGGAGTTAAAAAATTATTATAATGATAAAATTTGATATGTTTGTTTGATTTTTTTTAAATAATTATTCCTAGTAACACTAAGGTTACATTTATTGTAATATTTGTTACTGTGTAACTAAGTTGTATATTATGCACCTTAGTATTGTTACACGTTGTTTTAAATAAACACACCTTTTGTCTAGCAGAAGAGGTTTTTTTTTGAAATTCCAGTGGAATAGGGCCGGGGATGAATTTTTATATAATTTGATTATTAATAATGGTGGATGGGAGTTGGCACAATGCATTTATTAGATTTAATAAAGAATTGTGTATTTGCACAGTTGAAAATTATCTGTCACTAAACATCTTAATATATATCACTACATTAAGATGACTTCTGTCACTACAGAAGGTATCGTTAAATCTAATTAATGATGAACATATGCGACGAGAGAAAAGACAGGTGACATGATGTGATTTTATAGAAAAGGAGAACAATAAGAGATTAAAACGTCATTGCAAAATAAAAGGTTCGATATCTAAAGAATTTAATGACCTTTGGTAATACGTTAACGCCATTTTTTGACCATATAAATATGCTACAAAATATATTAAAAATCCTCATAAAATATGTAACGGATGTTTGTAAATGATTTTTTTGTAACGGATGTTTATCCATCATAAAATATGTATTAAAGAAAGTTCGAAAAGGTGACGGAATCAGTCACTGAAGTGATTGGTACGTATTTATTTGGTATCTTTTTTAAATCTTATTTGCACAAACTGTTTGTCGTCATTATTATCGTAATATCATTCTCAGATAAAAAAGAAAAAAAGCCTGTCGCTTCAACTCGAAGCAATCTACGACGAGCATATTAAAAAAAATAATATTCAAATGCAAATCTCCGATGAAAAAGGAAGAGACCAAGGAATAAAAAGTAAAGTGAAGAATAACTTTTTAAAAAAATAAAAAATAATATGTTAAAAATAAAAATAACTTTGTTAAAGGAAGCATATAATTGTCAGCAATAAAAATTAACTTTGTTAAAAAATAAAAAATAAAAAATTTATTTTAAAATTTTAATTTTACGTAAATTTTAAAATTTTAATATATTCACTTTTACCGTATTAAATATTATATAATTTAATTTATTTATTTTAATATTTTTAACTTTACTTTTATCTGATTCTCGAATATTCCAGCCGTGTTGTTGACTGGGTCCATTGTTTGTTAGCGAAGCATGATCGCCCAGATCTTTGATAAGATAGGAAGGCATGCCGTCCAAATCGCACACGATTGCGCCCTTCCACCGCAACTGCAAGTCTTGGGGACAAAATCCGATCTCTCTCCTTCTCCGCCGCCTTCCACCATGAAAAAACCCACCGATCGGTCTGCCGATGACCACGGAAGCCCCTGCACCGCCGCCGCCACCACCACAAGCAGAGAGCCGAAGAACGCTAGGTCCAACGGCGGCGCTGCTGGCAGGAGGAGCCGCCGCGGCGAGGGGCGCGAGGCCGTCGTGGTGAAGCCCCGTCGGAAGAATCTCGTGATGGGCGAGGTGAAGATCCTGAAGCGTTGGGAGAAGATGATCGCCGGGGATGTGGAAAAGGACGTGGTGCCGCCGAATGGGAAGGCGGATGATAAGTCGGTCTTGCGCTCTTCCGATCCGATCGGGCCGGAGCCGGGGATTCTCCCTGTTCAGATGAAGATAATCGACCAGAAAGATGATTGCTTCGCTGGCTCCGGGTTCTTGGAATCTCCGGCGCCTAGCTCCCTTCCGAAACCCTCGTTTACGAAGAAGGATTTGGTCGATCCGGTGGATCTGGCGACCAATGGCTTACGATACCTTCTCCGTGTCGACGTGATTTGATCCGTTCGTTGCGGTGGTTGATCTGCCCCTTTGTTTCGGTGTCTTCCTCTATTTTTTCAAAAGGAAGGGCATGGATAACATGGGAGGCAAATGGTAAGCTGGATGGTTCATTCCCACCACCTGTTCTCCGTTGTGTACGGTAAAAGGTGTGTCGAAAAAGCCTTCTCTGGCTTTGGTTACGGTTTGTTGATTGTTCAGTAAGTTCCAAACCTGCGAGAACATGGGATTGATAGGTGAGTGAATGTAAGTTGATGTAGCGATGTACTCTGAATTTTTACTTTCACTCGAATGTTCCAGTAATCCTTAGAACATGGAAGTAATTGCTGTTTCCAGGCGGTGGCTTTCACAGCGGATCTCATGTAGACGTAAAAATTGTGTTTGTTTAACTAGATTTTTATAAATTTTCTTTTCAAATATTATTGCCTGCTTGGATTGTTGAGTTGCTTTAATTAATGTTAATATTGATATTTTAGTTTTTAATATTGATATGATTAAATGTTAATATTGAAATTATATGTTTTTAATATTGATATGATTGGATAGGATGATAAGTTTAATATGAAAAAGTTATTTCAAGAGTCTATTCATATCATCGTGAATTTAAGGAAGGATTTGTGTATTTGAAAAATGTTTTTTTAATTTTTATGTATTTGTGTACTTAGAAAATGAGAAATTTTTTTGTTATAAAGATCATCTTAGAAAAAAAAATTAAATTCCCTTTTACGAATTTTTCTTTTCATCGCACAATCTCTTCTAACGAACCCTTGTATTTGTGTCGTCCCTCTCCAGGAAATAGGGAAAATTACATCTATCTGTGTACAATTTATCACTTGTGTACCAAACATCTGTTACATTTACATGAAAAAAGTAATAGATTACATTTGTTATCTTTATACTTAAAATTTGTGGAACAAATAATAGATAAGGTGATAGATGTAAAAAATCTGTTACCCTTTTCCTTTTTAGAAAAGCCCTTGGACTCATTATCACATAAGCTCGATACATTTGCATCTGTTGTACACCTTAGTTTCGTTTTGCTCGTCTATCGTTGCCTCCATCATCGCCTCGCAGTAGTCTGCATCGTCGCCACTATCGTCTGCTATTGTTGCCTCGTAGCCATGAGCGTCGTGTTGTCTGCATCATCGATCCACCCTTTTTTCAATTTTTTTATTTTTGGAATGATTTAAGATGAATTTTAGAATATATGGTGTCGTATTTGTGTTTATCATTGTTTGTTCTTGTTTCATGCAAATATATTCTCAAGATCATTTTTCTTTACCATTCCATTATTTTCATTAATTTCATCACAGTCTGATTGTTAATTGAATTTCTTTACTATGCCATTGTTTTCTTGACTTACTGGTTTGTCAAGCCATGTTGCTTCCTTACGGCTTTGATGAAATTTTTCTAACCAACCGATTGGAAGAAATATATTTCAACAAACTATGGAGTTTTTTACAATATGTAGAAATGAATACATACCAGCATAGTACAAAAAATGAGATCCACTACTTATATTTGTTCTTAATCTAGCTAAGATCAGGGTGTTCCTTAATTTGGAATGCATTTAAATAGAAGGAAACAGACATCTCAAATAGGACATAAAACTGGGTGAAATGATTGGTGACCTCACCAATTTTGGCAGCCTATAGAAGTGGTTAGAAAATTTTCATTAAATTTTGAAACAAGAAGTATTGAGAAAATTTTACTTAATAAATTTAATTGAAAATAATAATATAAGTATTGAGAAATGTTCTTGATATTTTCATTAAATTTTACTTAATAAATTTAATTGAATTACATAAATCACATAGTGGGCTGAAATCTCATCAAAATCATACTATTTAGAGAATGATAGAATACTAAATATGATGTTCAAGATATAGGTTTCCAAACAATCAAATTTAAAACAATAATATAAGAAGCTTTTTGAATAAGTAATTGTTGGCATTCATGTCTTAGTTCATTTTCATTTTTCAATAAAAATTTAATAGCTTTTATCATACTTTTTTATTGCACAAATTTTCTTTTGAATATGAGTAAGTTAATTTTTATCAAACATGAGGTTCCTCCAAGATACAAAGGGGATCAAACAAAATACTCCTCCAAGATATCTAGGAGTAATTTGGCACCTTTGTTGAGTACTCAACATATATAAGAAAGTCTTCTTCACACAAGGATTATAGATAGGAGTTGGATTGAAAAGTCAAGGTATGCTATAATTTGAACAAACACGTACAATGCAAATGTCATGGTCTGAAAATAACATTAATGTGTGGTATTTTTTTTTTAATATAGGAACATTCTTCAATATATGAGAGGTGTAAAGGAGTTTGTTGAATATGCTAGCATCCATGGAATGTTGGATGGAAAGATGAAGTGTCCATGTCGTAGATGTTTGAATCAATTTTGGAAAGATGCAAAAGAAGTGTGAAAACACTTACTTTGGAATGAAATTCTTCAAAATTACACAATTTAGACATATCATGGGAAAAAGTATCTCAAGTAAGGGAAACTCCAATCACTGGTATTGAAGGCACTTGCACTGAAAGAGTTAATTCTAATGAAAGTTTCAATGATTTATTTGGGGACATACACGACAAGGTTGTAGGATTTGAAAAAGGGATGAAGAGACTAAGAAGGATAGATATGACTACATTAAGTCATTTTATAACAATTTGGATGATGTCAACCAAGAATTATATCTTGGTTGTGAGAAATTTACAAGGCTAACATTTGTAGTTCATTTATTCCATATAAAATGTTTAGGGCAGTGAAGCAATAATTCATTTAATTAGTTGCTATTATTATTGAATGATGCATTTCCAATGGCACATTTGCCTAGTAACATGTATGAGTTGAAGAAGATGATCAAGAACTTAGGCCTATATTATCAAAGAATTGATGTATGCCCAGATGATCATGTTTTATTTTGGAAGGAAAATGCCAAGTTAGATTCATGTCCAAAGTGTGGGAAATCAAAGTGGAAAACGAAAGTTGGCAATAAGGAAAATAGTGAGAATCAGATCAAAAAATTTAAAAAAAATCTTGTAAAAGTTCTTCATTACTTTTCTATCATCCCTCGACTTCAAAGATTATTTATGTCATCGAAGACCGCTTATTCAATGAGATGACATCATGAAGATCAGTGTATGGATGATAAGCTAAGACATCCAACTGATTCTGTAGCTTGGGAAACATTTGATGCAATGCATGAATCATTCAATATGGAGCCTCAAAACGTTCTTCTTGGATTGGCAAGTGATGGGTTTAACCCATTTGGAACAATGCCAACAACATATAGTATTTGACCTATAATTTTGATTCCATACAATCTACCTCCTTAGATGTGTATGAAATAGCCAAACATATTATTATCTTTAATTATACCAGGACCAAGTTCACTAAGTAATGCAATTGATATTTATATGCAACAATTAGTTGAAGACTTGAAAATGTTATGGTTTAAAGGTGTGTCAACATATGATCAATCAAGACAAGAAATATTTCAGATGCGTGCAACCCTTCTTTGGACCATTCATGACTTTCCAAGTTACGGGATATTATTAGGTTGGAGTACCAAAGGAGCATGTGCTTGTCCATCATGTCATACATATACATGTTCTCATAGACTTCGTTATAGCAGAAAATTTTGTTATATGGGACATTGAAGATTTTTGCCTCTAAATCATAAATACAGATTTAGTAGAGCATTGTTTGATGGAACAATTGAACAAAGATCACCTCCAAGACCCCTTTCTGGCACGGAAGTCTTGTCTCAAGTTGAAAATCTAAATTTTACATTAGGAAAAGGCGAATGAGCTACAAAGAGAAGAAGATCATATGATAATGTAGAAAGTCATAACTAGAAAAATAAAAGTATTTTTTTTTGAGTTACCATATTGGAAAACACTTGTTGTACCACATTGAAAGGAATGTGTTTGATAAAATTATTGGTACTTTGCTTGAAATTGAAGGAAAAATAAAGGATACCAAAACAACATGTCTTGATTTACAGGATATGGGTATAAAATAGTCACTGCACATTGATACAAATGATGATGCATCCAACATTCCACTTGTAGTTTATACTATGGATAAGCATCAAAAAAATTTATTTTGTCAAGTGCTTAAGACAGTTAAAGTTCCTGATGGTTATGCATCTAACATATCTAAATGTATTAACCTAATTGGAAGGAAGATTTCTGGTTTAAAAATTCATCGATGCAAACAAATAGTCCTACATTAGAGGGAATGACCCTTTGTGTGCTTTGAAAGGGAGGAGAGATTCTCCCCCTATTAGATTGATCTTTTGGGGAGGATGTTCAAAGTCCTACATTAAGTAATATCAAAGCCAGAACGTGAGTTGAGGCTTGGTGGCGATGAACTAGGTGTTGCCTGTAAAGCCACAAGGGTAGAGAGACTTAGTGGTGGGTGTTGCCTATAAAGCTCAAAATGATAGGGAGGCTTAGTGGTGGGTGCTACTCATAAAGCCCAAAGGGGTAGGGAGGCCTAGTGGTGGGTGCTACCTGTAAAGCTCAAAGGGGTAGGGAGGCCTAGTGGTCTGATGTCAGTCGGGGTCATTTGGCCACGAGAAATGGTGAATGATGAAGACAAATAGTCTCACATCGGAGGGAACGATCTTTGGTATGCTTTAAAAGGGAGGAGAGATTCTCCCCCTATCAGACCAATCTTTTAAGGAGAATGACCCAAGTCTTATATCAATCATGATCATCACATTTTAATGCAACAATTGCTTCCATTAGCTATAAGGTGAACATTGCCACCTAATGTGACTAAGGTGCTAATCTCTTTATGTGGGTTTTTCAAAGATCTATGTTTAAAAAATGGAACTGGTGTACATTTTGCAAAGTTGGAAGAAGAAATTGCATTAACCCTAAGCAAACTTGATACTATATTTCCTCTATATTTTTTTGATATCATGGTGCATTTACCGATTCACTTGGTTGAAGAAGCACATCTTACTAGGGCTGTACATTATCGTTGGATGTATCCTATTGAAAGGTAGGATACGTGTTTCATATAAATTTTTTAGTTGATAAAATTTTGTGTTCTCATCCAATATTATCAATTTTTGTAGGTATATTGCAAAACTTAAGTCATATGTTTGTAATACATGTCATCCTGAAGGGTCAATTGCAGAAGGATATTTAGCTATGGAAAGCATGATGTTTTGTTCAAGATATATGAACAATGTGGACACATAATTTAATCGTCCTCTTCGAAATGATGATTATGATCATATAGAGGAAGTAAAAGAAGGATGAGCTATTTTTAGAAGTTGTGCACAACTTTTGGGTGCAAAAGTTGTAAAAGAGTTAGATTACAATACCTTACAATTGGCACATCGATATGCACTATTCAATTGTAAGGAAATTGACGGATTATGCAAGTAAGTGTGTTACATTTAGTCATTGGATCATGTTATATTTACTATTACTTGATAAATTTGGTTTTTCTCCTATTGAACATGTACAACATATAAAGTGTTCACATCTTCATGCAAATTCTTGAGAAGTGGACAAATGTCATTCTTTGGAATTTTCAAGTTGGCTTTGAGACCATGTAAGTATAATGGGTTGTATATATGTTTTTACAAATAACATGATTGTAACTTACAGTATTAACCTATCATTACTAGGTTCGAACCTTACATGAAACCGAAATGGATGATATTTCAGATGAGCTGCGACAGATATCATGTGGTCTTTTTTCACAAATGAGAAGCTACAAGGGTTGTTTAATTAGTGGTTATAGGTATCATACAAAAGATGTTGAAGAAAAGCGGCAAATACAAAATAGTGGAGTGGTGCTAAATGCAAAGATTGCTTGTTATTCAAGTGGTAAAGATAGAAATCAGAGGGAAGGAGATGTTACATACTATGGCGTTATTATTAACATACTCACACTAACTTACACAAATGATAAGAGTGTGTTATTATTCAAGTGTGAATGGGTCAACTACCTTGTGAGAGAACGGACAATAAAAAAGGACAGTTCAACTTCACTTTAGTCAATCTTGTTCGTTGTCATCATGATGATCCATTCGTATTAGCATCTCAAGTGGAATAAGTGTTTTATGTAGAAGATCCCACAAAAAGGGTGGTATGTTGTTGTAAAAGTTAATCCAAGAGACTTGTATAACATGGAAGATGATGATGATGACGCTTGTATTTGATTTCTTTTGAAATATATGATTTGTATGAAAGCAAAAAAGGAAAGTGTTTGATGATGACGTTTGTATTTGATTTCTTAGCTTAAGTTTTAATGTCACAAGCCTTACATGAAGCTATCACAAATAAAAAAGGGAAGTCTATGCACTCATAGCCTCATACCTTGGTGCCAGAGTCTGAAAATGCCCAACCTGGTGAAAAATCATAAATGCTGAAAAGCTGATCTTGGGAAACAGAAGGACTCAATAAATATGCATCCATGTGATCTTGATCTGACATGGTTGAACCATTGAGTACACTTTCACTGTCTACAGCATCCCAATAGATTCCAAAACTCAATTGCATGTTTGAATCACTTACTTCCCCAAGTTATTTGCTCATCCACCTTGAGAAGCTGTCATGCTTTTGTAAACCTTTATCTCCTTTGGTGTTAGTTAAATCTAGTGATAGTTGTTTCAGAAGTGATTGGTACTTGGCTTTTCCCTCTTTAACTGGAGTTTTTCTAATGTCAATGTTATGTGTAACAAATGAACCTCCTTCTGGGTTGGTTAACTGCATAAAAGACAAATTACCTAAGTGATATCTCTAAATGTGTTCTTTTCTAAATAATTAAAAATTCAATATATAATCAATCCATGTACCAGATGTAAGAAGGAATAAACATAAGTGAAATTATGTATGTTTCTGCAGTTTCACAGATACTTCAAAAAACTTATACTAGGCAAATATCTATGGCTCCATGCCTAAGAAATGTGATTTATCTCTCAAATAGCAGTTTTTGAATAATAACCTCTAATAAGATGTTATTGCAGCAACTAGTGATTATAGGAATGATTACAAATGTTTGGCATTTACCTAAATGCATTTGGGTATGAATTTCTAGTTCCCCCTCAATCATGCATTGTATGTGTTACACAAGATCAAATTATAAACACCATCTGATAAACAAGCTTTGTATGCATAATTACGTAAACCCCATTCATATAACAATTTGGCATAAAACCTGAGAAAAATATGGCCATTTTCTCATCTAAATATCTCACACGGTCATACCTAATATCTTCCTTTCCAAGTTATAGTTATATTTACACATTGTGGCACAGTAAACATTTTATTGTTGAGATGGATGACCATTCCATATTCAGATGCAAGGAAAGCAACAAGTGCTTTTTATGGTAAAATATGCACGAACCTAAGAGTGAAATGATCAGGAAAATATACTTCACCAATTCAATAAAAATATTAAAATTATCACACTGAATAATAACATGAACCTTCAAAATATCAATAAATTTTGTCTTGCACAGGGAAATCTGTTATAAAACAAGGTGAGAATGACAAATGGACTTGCTCAACCTAACGATGGCAAGCTCAGGTTTTCTAATCATTGAATATTACCATTTTGGTGTTCAATACACCCATTCAAAGCATTATATTAGCAATCTATTATTATTTAGATAATTGTTTCAAATGATTTTTAACATTGCATTTGTAATTTTGTTTTTGAAATGCAGGTATTAGGATCTTACTACAACTTTAACATCAACTTTTTTGTAAAGAGACAACCTTAAAAATTCAGGTATCACCAAATCTTTTTGTATAAAGTGACAAATTTTGTTCAATGTTGTAGGATAAAGAAAAAAGTGAATAAATCCTTGAAAATTATAAAAGTGCATATTAATATTCTTGTTTATATTACATATTTTTGTATATTAATTATTTATTCTAATTTTACAAGATGTGAGAGAAAAATGTTAGTAAAAAGACATTTTGATGTACAACAACCTACTTCAAGTACATCATATTCTACAAAACACAGAAGAACTCCTACAACAAATGAAGCAGGACTATCACATCCTGCACCAGACATACCTGTACAAGATATTTGTGGGAAGAAGACTAAAGGATCCACAATGATGCCAAAATTTTTTACAATGAAACATGAAGAGAAAATATGTGTACCAATCAATCAATACAATCAACCAATAGGGGAGGAGGGGAAAATTCTAGCAACATATTGTGGAATTATTGTAAAAAATGGAGTTATATTGCCAACCAATATATTTGATTGGAAACATATGTCGAAAACATGCAAAGAAGATGCATTTGACAAAATATTGGTATAGTAATAATGATTTTGTATATATTATATGCATAGTTGATAGTGAGAATAAAATTGTGATTGATATCTTATCTTGTTATATAATTTACAGGAAAAATACAATCTACCATCAAAGCCTATACTTCGTCAATGAGTCTTGAAAATCATTAGAAAAGACTGAAAGACATGAAAGTATCATCTTCACAGGCAATGGTTGAAAAGTAGGGGAAGTAACAATCTTCCTAATGATCGTATTGTGCCTACACAATGACAAAATTTAGTAGAGTATTGAGGTACTTCTGCATTCGATGTACATAATTTATGTGAAGATTGATAAATTTTAATTTAGTTGTACATATTCAGTATTTAATTTAGTTACAATTTACATAATAATTGTATTAAATATAGGAGAAAAAATAAATAAATAAGGAAAATTGATCAAAAATGATTTCCACGTATGCAAGCAAAAAGTATGACAAAACTTGCTAATGATTATGTAAGTTGAATAACTTTTTATTATTGTATATATTATTATGATTATAATTTTTTCCTATATATAGCAAAAAGAAACGGGTAAAGAGTTAGATAGAGGTGACATTTATATTATGAGTAGAGTCAAAAAGATGATTCCATAATTGATGAACATTCTCAAAAAATGGTGGTCAGATTTATTCCTTGAATGTCAACATTATTGTACTTTTCATTCATTGTTACAATTTACTTGTATATAATTAATTATATCATAATTTCATGTAGGATCAAATTAAAGAAATGAAAGCATTAATGAGTCAAGAGGAAGGTGTTGATAATTTTCTTGTATCTCGTGATGATGTATTTGGAAAAGTTGTTGGTAAAGAATAACGTGGTAGAGTATGTTGTTTGAGCATGAGATCAAAACCAACAGATATTATGCGACAACAATGAACATCATGATACACTTATAAGGATGATATACATGATATGAAAGAAAATATAAAAACACTACAAGAAAAACAAGAAGATCATAACAACTAGATGCAATGTTTTATGATGTAGATGAATGAAAAGATGCAACAAATTTTTCAACAGGTTTGTATATTATTAAATATGATGTGATTGATTAGAAATTAAATTATTGTAATATAAAAACACTACAAGAAAAACAAGAAGATCACAGCAATCAGATGCAATATTTCATGATGCAGATGAATGAAAAGATGCAACAAATTTTTCAATAGGTTTGTATATCATTAAATATGATGTGATTGATTAAAAATTAAATTATTGTCATTAATTCCTTGTAATATCTTTCAGATTGTTCACATTGGTGGAAGTTTACATTAATTTTCTTCTCGAGGTAGTGCTCTTCCAACATAGGTATATATTGTTATTCAATTATATTTATTATGCATTACATAATTGTTATTAATGTTATTATCTATTTTAAGTCTAATATTTTTATTTCCAATTATAGGGAGTTAATCTTTCTTCTCCTCATGTTGGTATGTCTCAAAATCCACTACCAAAACAACAAGATGATGAAGAGGTACTAAACAAATTTACTATGCTTCAATTATATCATATTTACAATTAGTTTTCTTTATGATTATAAACTACTATGTTATTTTTTACAATTGTAATTAAATTCAATTGTAGGATACTGCTAGTCATTCAACTTCTAACAATGAAATAAATTCACAAAAGCATCACGATCAGGTAATAAAATAATTAATAATTAACTAGTGTTGAATATTTCATATCTTTTAAATGTACATTATTAACATATTTCTTTTATAATGTTCTAAATACAATGTATTCCATGTATTATCACAAATGGAACAAAACCTATGGCTAAAGGATTTTTGTTAAGTGAGGGTCCCAACAAAATATTAATGGGAACTCCTTTAGGCCATAGATTTTGTAAAGTCACGATGAATGTTGCTTTGAAGCGATAATCAATGTTGTTTCGCCCATATAGATGAACCAAGACGATTGGAGATGTACAAGGATGTAGTATAGCTTGACTTCATCATTTTGTGGAAATACAAAAAAACTAGAACTTGACAATATTATCTAGTTTCTTGTAAACAATTATTTGTGTAATTGACATTATTAATTATTAATGACTTTTGGTACATTATATTTGAATGTGTTATTTGTATGCAAATTTAAATAGGTGAATGATTTTTGAGATTTTGAAACAGATGAATAAAATATACATACGTAATTTGTATAGATTTTTTTTAATATTTTTTGGGGAAAAGGTGACAGATTTTTTATCAAATCTGTCACATTTTTCCCTTTTTTTTTCCCTTTAAAAGGGTGATAGGTGACAGACATGAAAAGGTGACGGATCTGTCACATTTAGTAAAAGGTGACGGCGATATAGGTGATAGACTTTAAATGGTAAAAGGTGACAGTTTTTTGGGAAAATGTGACAAACTTTTCCTTATTTTCCTGTAGTACCTCATGTCCCTCTCCTTGCAGCTGAGCATGTCCCTCTCCTCACGTCATCTTCCTGAGCGTGTCCCTCTCCTCTTTATCGTCAATCATCCCTCTCCTCACATCATCTTCTCGAGTGCACCCCTATTTGCTACATCTTCTTCCTAAGCATGCCCCTTTCCGTTGCATCGTCTTCTCAAGCATGCTCCTCTCCTCGCATTGTCTTCCTAAGCTCATCCCTCTCCATTGCATTGTCTTCCCAAGTGCGCCCCTATTTGCTGCTGCATCATTGAGCATCGTCATGTGTCTACCTAGTCAGTTCACCTTGCGTCTACCTGGTCAGTTTGCCTCCATTGCCTTTCATCAAGCATCCTTCATTTGCGCCTGATGAGTTCCCTAGTGGATGCTTATTTACCCTTTTTATGATAATAAAGGAGCTAACATATCAAGACACTAGAAGTTTGTAAAATAATCTACCAAACTGGATTACAAAGCCAAATTACAAGGGATTGAGTGTAGATTGGCAATTGATCGAAAAAAATTGTTACATTTTTTAATTGGTTCAGATAACAATCCTCATGAACATATTTAGAGAATATATGAAATCAACGATGCAGCTAATAATAAAGGAGCTGGTGAGTTCCCTAGTGGATGTTTATTTACTTTTTTTATCGTTTAAGTTCATTGTAAACTTTGGTTTGATTTCTAGTTTGTTTTCCACTGCAAATCAATGACTCTATGTTTGCATTCCATATTTTCTGCAAGCTATGTGAAATTTGATGATTATGGAATTTTATAAGAGATGTGTTATAGTATAAGTAATACACGAATAGTGTGGCTTTGTATGAAGCTAGTCACATGCATGTGTTGGTGTGTTTTACAGATGGTGACACTTGTTTATCTTTTTTTAGATAATGATAATGTTTTTGTTTGGTAGATTATTTACATTTTACATGCTTCTTGTATTCATGTTGAATAGATTATGACATCTAATGATAAGAAAAAGCAATCAACAAGAACTTACATTACATGGAATGTTAAGGCAGATGAAATGATATTAGACATATTATGTGACATTCTTAAAAAAGTGAATGAAAAGTCACATGATGAAAAAATAAAACTTGAAACATGGAATGAAGTGATCCAAAGATATAATGAAAAAACATGACATAATTTAATTGGAAAGGAAAATTGTAGATAATCGCATGAAGACATGATGAGTAATATATAAAAATTATAATAAAATTGTAATAAGTTCAAGTGGATGAGGTTGGGATTTTGTACATGGACGTACATATGTTCCAAATGAAATATAGGATGCTTTCGTTCAGGTTGGTTTTATATCTTTTTCTGTAATGAGTTATGATGATTTTGTAATTATATAGAACATAGCTGTTTTTTTTATTTTAATAGAAACATCCTAAATGTGCATCATATAGAGGGAAAACATGTCTTATTTATGATCAACTTTACACCCTATTTGAGTCGACTATTACTACAAGATCAAGCAATTTTCAAGTAGCAGATATTCATAGTGAACAAAATGGCAATAATAATATGGTCGAATCATTCATGCCAATGTGTACGCAAATGCCTTCCATTAACAAGGTTGATCTAAATACACCATTTCCAACACCTTCTAGTGAAGGGAAGAAATAAGGAAAATAGGCAAGACCTCATGCAACGTCCCAACAAATAATGGCAAATAGTATGAATAACATGACTAGTGATATACTAGATTTTTTCAATAAATTTGACCAAAGTTGTTCAGAAAGATTAAAAGTTACGAAGGAAATGTTTGAAGTTGAAAAAGAAAGAAATTAGATGTTAAAACAACTTCCCCCAAAAGATGCTGAAGTGATATACATATTGTTTACAATTGAAGGTCTTAATGAGACAGAAATATATAGAACATTGACATTGTTACAAAATGATGTCATGAGATGTCAATTTTGTGCCTTACCAACAGCGATGAGGCTGAATTGGTTGAAGCACAACTTAAGATAAATTGTTATGTTTAAGAATGATGTTATTGTTATGTATCTTACATTGTTATTTGACATTATCATGGATTGGAACTATTTTATTGTTAAATCACATTGCTACGTTGTTCACATTGTTATGGATATTATGAAATTGTGGAATTATGTTTTTGTTATGTCAAATTACATTCTAATAAACTGTTATAATGTATGTGTTAGGTTTATTTACTATTTATGGATTCAAATGAAGGTGAAAAATGATTGAAATTATTAATGAAGGACGAAGAGCAAGAACAAGAACAAGAACATATTCTATTATTAGTATTTTCAATATACTAGTTCTTTTCTAGATTAACAAGTATATCAAACAATACGATGATATGCACAAACAGAATATATAGTAGAGAAGAGCAAGATTATATTAGAAGATTATTAAATCCTAGACTACCAAATCAAGCATACCATTGTAAAAAAATATATAGAATGAGCCAATATGCATTTTACCAATTTTTTCAATTATTGAGAAATGAAGGAGTAATTCATGATAGTAGAAATATGTCAGTTGAAGAGAAACTTGGAATTTTTCTTGTTACCATTGGACAAAATCAAAGATATGGTATCACTACAGAACATTTCATCGATCATCTTGGACCGTCAATACTTATTTCAATGAAATGTTAAATGGTATCCTAAAATTAGGTCATGTACTATTGTCAACACATTCTTCAACAACTCCTACCAAAATTCCAAGCAATTGTAATGTATTCCCATACTTCAAGGTAAACAAAGTTCAATTATACATTTTAAATAACAATCTACTAATTTCTTATTTACATTATAACATTTCAAGATTGTATTGGTGCTATTGATGACACACATGTCAAAGCTACTATTTTTGGACAAGAAATTGCAAAGTTCAGAAACAGGAAAGGAGATTTATCTCAAAATATTTTAGCAATTTATAATTTTGATATGGAAATCATGTATGTTTGTAGTGGATGGGAAAAATCAGCTACTAATGCTCATGTTTTAGAAAATGTCATAACTCAAAATGACGGTCTTAATTAATTTGTAATTATTTCTTTAATATATGCAGGTAAATACTATTTGGTAGATGCAAGTTTTCCAAATAGACTTGAATTTATTTGTCCATTTCGAGGTGTTCGATATCACTTATCTAATTATGATGTTAATCGTCTTTCAACAAATGTTATAGAAAATTTCAACTACGACATTCTCAATTAAGGATGGTAATTGAATTAACATTTGGAGTTATAAAGTATTAGTTCTCAATATTACGAGGCTATTTACCTTTTCCATTTCAAACATAAGTAAAAATTATTGTGGCATGTTTTTCACTTCACAATTTCATTCAAAAAGTTGATAAAATAGATTTACTTAAAGATCTCCAAGATGAGTTAGATGAAATTCAAGAGGCTAAAGATGTCTAAGATTTTTCAAGTTATATGGAAAGAGAATTAAAAGATGTTATAGCTAAACAATCTTAACAACGAAAAAAAGAGATTATTCATCAAATATGTATGAATATTATGTAAATTATGTGGAATGATAGAAATAAATGATTTTGAGACTTGACGGTTGGAAATGTATTGCTATGTTGATTTAGATTAACATTATGCAATTGGTTGACTTTTATTGTTATTACATGCAAAAATATTTATTTTACTAAAATTTTCTTTATTTTCTTTCAAGTGCACAAACATCAGGAAAATATTTTTCGTAATGTGCACAAATGCCAAGAAATTTTTTTCCAATAAATCTATTTTTCAGGTGTACAAATTGACCTTAGTGTGATTTTTTGGATTTGAGAGTGGCTTTCATTTGAAAAGTCATTGTCTTTTAACTCTTACTTTTAGAAAAATTTAATAGTTTAATAATGCGTTCATGATTTTTTTTTTCCAGTAAGATTTAGCTTATCCTTTTAAACTGTGATCATTTCTTGTAATACGTTCAATCTGTTTATGTTATTTGCGTTTTTTTTACGTAATGTCATAAATGCAATTGTCATTTTATCAAATACTACTGCATGAGCTTGTATGTTTTTTTTTCTTGTGAACATCATTGGAGCCTGTAGCACCGGAACCTATAGAATGCATATCAGTTTCTAAATCCACAGGATCAGTTTGAGTACATATCGAAGAAAAATTATATTTATTAATATTATCTCTTGTATTTTGTTCCGTTTGAGTTTGTGTCTCATCTTGAAATGCCTTTAGCTGTGAGTTATTGTAGAATACTTGTGATCTAAAAGAATTGCATAGTAAATTTGAAAGATTTGGTGGTATTTGTTAACTTTAAGGTAGCGTTTGTTCATTGTAATTTTAATTTCTTTTACTATATGTAGTTAAAATTATAATTATTTTTAATAAATAATTAAATTCCTTATAATAATAATAATTAAAATCTAACTTCAATTACTATTCATAAACTATAATTTTATCATCTTTTCTTATTTTTACTATATACGGTTAAAATTAAAATATTAATTTATCATGATACTTATCTTTTTACTCACATGTTACTATTCATTTATATTTATTTTAAAAAATTGATTTCTACTCATTTTTTTCGTTCTAACGACAATTTTTTTTAATAAGAAAAACTCTTTTTCTTTAAACATTGAAAAAAAAAAAAAAAACATCGAAAAAAGTCACAAGCAAAAGCCCTTCCACACTTCGCCTTTCGCCTTCCGCACTTGCGCCATCCACCCTTCCTCGTGCCCTCTGCCTTTTGCCCTTCCGTCCTCCTTCACAGTCGCCGAATCTCCTTCTCTGCAGCCGATCTCTCTCCTCCTCTGTAGCCGACCTCCCTCCTCCGACGTCGTCGTCGGATCTCCTCCTCCGATCTCCTCAACCGAGACCGACATTCGCCGGATCTCCTCCTCCTCCTTCGTACTTTCGCCGGATCTCCTCCTTCTTCGTCGGATCTCCTCCTCCTCTTACGTAGCTTCGCCGAATCTCCTCCTCCTTCACCGGATATCCTTCACCTTTCACACAGACGCCCTTCACAGGTACGATGATTGTGATTTCATCTTTTTGTATTGCAGTTAAGTGCGAACACATTTTGTACAGGGACAATACATTTTTCATATGAATAACTTCATAGCAGTGGATAAAATATTATTTACAAAACATTCATTTTTCAATAAAATATCATTTTTCATGCATTTTTGCAGGTAAAGCATTATTCATTGATGTGGTTTGAAATACTTTTTTGGACTGAACTATAACTTTTTATTAAATAAAAAAAATAAGGAAAAACGAAAATAAAGCAAAAAAATTAAAATGAAATGATAAAAGCTAAAAAAAAGAAATTAGTAAAAATTACAAATGAAAAATAACAAAAAAAATAACAAATGAAAATGAATGTGCTTTATGCGATTTCGAATTTGATTTTGATTTGTGTATGTTGCGATTTTGTGTATATTGTATGTATATTTACTATTAATAAAGTTTGTATATTTAAGTTGAAATTATTTGAACTTGTTTTTGATTTATATTGTTAAGTTGGCAAAGGATGAAAATGTGGTGTGAAGTTAGTGATTGAGCGAAATTGGAACCAAAGGAATAATTAGAAGTTTTACAATTTTTGTTATTATTGAAAGAAGAAGAAGAACGTTTACCAAGACGTGTTGTTCATAATGTTGGGTATATCGAAAGTGATGTAGTGAATTATATGCTAATCAGATATTGGCGAGTATGCTTTGACACATATAGGATGATGTCAGTAACATTTATGAAATTATGTACAATTTTGAAAGACATGAATTTGTTAATTGATAGTAGATTTGTTTTAATTGAAGAACAAATGAAAATATTCCTTGAGTTGTTAGGATATGGACATAAGAATAAGATTTTACAAGTAGGCGTTCAATATTTTGAGCAAACAATAAGTAAATATGTACATCGTGTAGTAGCTGCAATTCTTGCTTGGGCATCGAATGTAATACGGCCAAGAGAGTCCTTTAATGAGACTCCAAAATATTTGCTTGACAATCCAAAGTATATGTCATTTTTTAAAGATGCTATTGATGCACTTGATGAAACTTACATTCTTTGTGTAGTTAAAAAGGAAAAGTAGGTTGCATTTCGATGTGATAAAGATGATAGGCAAATAACTCAAAATGTGCTTGGTGTATGTGACTTTCATATGCGATTTATATTTTCTTTACTTAGATGGGAAGACATTGCACATGACAGTAGAGTATTGAAACATGCTACATCAAATCTTAATCACAATTTTCCAATGCCTCCAAAAGGTAATTGCATTGTATAGGTATCATACTTTTTATTACTTTAAATGTGTATGTCTTATATTGTAACATGTGTTCTTGATGTTTTCAGGTAAATATTATTTAGTAGATTTAGGATACCCAAATATTGAAAGATTTCTTGCATCGTATAGGAAAACAAAGTATCATATTCCAGATTTTCAGACATTACAACCTTCGGGAGTTGAAGAACAGTTTAACTACTTTCACTCTTCATTGAGAAATGTGATAGAATGTGCTTTCAATGTGTTGAAAAAGAGATGTGTTTTAAATTGGATGTTTCCATATCTGTATCCAATACAAGTGAGATTTGTAATAACATGTATGACTTTGCATAATTTTCTTATTGACAACAAATGTCAACTTGATCAAGATGTGATGTATGACGACGATAATTGTTCAAGTGACCAACCATATATTCCATCCAACGTGTCACATGCACCGCAAGTAGCAGTTGAGGATGGAGTTAACATGCATGAGGGTGGTCAAAGATGAGATTAGAGATCAGATATCATATTATAGTTGAGTATGAAAGTTCTATATTAAGGAAAATGAAACATATGTATCATGTGTTAATGTGCTTAGTGTATCTATTTATTATCTATGTGTTTATTATATGTATCATGTCTTATGTGTTTGCATGTACGTGTTTACTATCCATGTGTTTTATCATCTTCATGTGATTGGTCAAGTGTTATGTTTATACTTTTATTTGCATTCGATGATATGTAGTTGGTTGATATATAAACTATTAACTTCATTGTCATGACAATGGAAATGGATATAGATGACAGTTTCTTTGAGATGTTTCTCAACACGTCTACACAGACTATCCCACATAGTTCACATGGTATGCAGGGTGCTTTCCAATCGACACAGAGTAGTGCACAGCTGTTACAACGTACAATCCATCCTGAAGCTAGCAGTTCACATGCTACTTAGTCGCGAATGCCATCTTAACTGGTTGATTGGCAAAATGACTTGATTTCACTGTTCTTTGATGTGTGCATTGACGTGTCAAATATGGAACATAAATTAGACATACACTTTACAAGTAATGGATACGAACAAATTGAAAAATTGTTTGAATAACACAGGCTGCAAACAGACAAGAATTCAAATAAAAAATAAGTATGACAAATTTTGAAAAGATTAACAAATATGGAAGTTCGAAAAGATTGACAAATATAAAAATTTCTTTCATCCCAAACATGCGATGGGTGGAATCAGCACTTAGTAAGGGGCAAATGTGGAATAATATAAAGCACGTATGCATATTTATTATATTTAATAGTTATATTTTTACAAGCAACAAATGTGTAGTATTCTTATTATATAAATTTTCATATGTGATTTAAAAGTTTAATAACATGTTTTTCATATTCCTCGAACTTCAATTATTTACGTAGTGACGTTGATGTTTAGAAATACAACTAGACTTATACAATCATACAAGAAAGATATAAAAGTGAATTATCAATATGTATTACGTTATTATGAAACTTATGTTTGTACTTACGTTTACTTCAATGTAATATGTAACTAACACTTATATATGTTTTGATAAACTTATCTATTTGTGATATTGCACTTTTAAAGTTTGTAGTTACGACAATACTTTTATTTAATGAAGAATATAGCTGTTGTTTATATTTTTAGATAAAGTTTTTAATTGTAATAATGATAAATTATATTTTCCAATATACGATATGTTGCTAGATCTTAACATTGCATATTTGTTTGATAACGAATGTTTATATAAATTTAAATAATTTCAAAAAATCTTAATTATTATTTGATGTAATTATATAATTTAATTTTTCATGTACAAAATATTTTAAAAATAAATAAGATAAACAAATTTCAGTTGAGTGTGATTTTATTACGTTAGAGTTACATCACCATTAATTTAAATAAACGTAATTCAACTTAAAAAAATATATCTTCAATAAAAATTTGTAACAGTACAAACAAATATAATTAAACTTTTAAAAAAATTAATTCCAACAAAAATTTGCTACAATACAACTTTAACTTTAGTTTTAGTCAAAAAAAAATTACAAGCAAACACTACCTAACTTTGTCTTTACTATATACACTTGGAGTTGTAGATATTTTTAATAAATAACTAAATTCCGTACAATAATAACAGTTAAAATTTAATTTTAATTATTATTCATATAACTTCAATTATATTACATCAAATATTGTTACTATATATTATTAAAATTAAAATATTAATTTATCAAACAACATAACTACACACAGTATTTATCTTTCATCACAACTTCAATTACCATACATTCAAATTCATTTCAAAAATTTAATTTTTACCCCTTATTTCCAACTTTTTTTTATTTTAACAAAACAATTTCAACATCAAAGAAAAAGCTTTTACGGAAAAATTCTTTCTTCAACCCAACTTTCTCTCTTGTGCAAATGTCGTTGAAGCCTCGCACCCCTGCAAATGCGGAATCTTTGCCAAAACCCTCTCCTTCGTCATTTGAATCCCTGCATCGCTTAGAAGGATTGAAAAATTGGCATGGATTGTCGAATTTTTTGCGATTCATATTGGTTGTTGAGATCACAGTTACCAAAATTGATGGAACTTTTGACAGTGGAGGTGATTGAACAATCCAACCATGTCGACGAAATCAAGAAAGATTGTCGTCCGTAGTTACCGTCATTACCTTTCATTTTATCGCTTGGATCGAGTATTCTTTCGCAATTCTGCTGCTTTCACATCTTCCTTCGATTTTTACTTTTAGAGAATCTTTGATGTGACAACGTTGACGTTGGAAACTCATTTTGGGTTTTCAAAGGAGTTGTAAAGAAGGAAAATGGGTAGTCGTGATGTCGAGGAAGAAGGGTAAAAAAGGTAAAAGAAGAAAGAAAGAAAAAAAAGAAGAAAGAGGAAAAAAAGAGAAAAGGAAAAATTTAAAAAATTAAAAATAAATAAAATAAAAAAGTATAAAAAGTTAAATGAAAAAATATAAAAATTACGTAAAAGATAAAGTCCATAACCATGTAAAAGAAAGGTATGATTGAAAAAATAAAAAACAAATGTAACAATAAAAAATAAATATAAAAATGTAAGAATAAAAAAAACGAAAAGAAAAAAAATAAAAAGAAAAAAAACACCTGAAAGTAAAAATAAAAATATGAAAATTAAATAAAATAACAAAATAAAAAAAAAAAAATCATGTGAAATGAAAAACAAGAACAACATTTGACACAATCCATATGACCCTTTAACATTTAGCAAAACTAATTTTATTTTACAACATACGATAATTATATGATTTTAACATTACATATTGATTTAATAATGAACACGGTACAAATATAAATAAAATATCATAATTATTATTTGATATAATTTAATTTTTCATATATAACATGTCTTAAAAATAAATTACACAAATAAAATTCAATTGAGTGTAATTTTGTTATATTAGAGTTATATCACTGTTAATTTAAATAAAAGAATTTAACTTAAAAAAAAATTAACTTTAATAAAAACTGCTATAGTACAAATAAATAGAATTAACTTCAATGAAAAATTAATTTTAATAAAAATATATTACAATACATCTTTAACTTCAGTTTCAGCTAAAAAAGTTGCAAGTAAATGCTACCTTAGTGTGTGGTCTAGAGATGTAATTAATGAACTCAAGATGGCGTTTGAAATTTGTTCAATATAATGCCTTAAAGTTTTCTTCTTAATTGCAAGTTTTGACTCTTCGTGATCGTTTTCCATCATGAACTTAGACCAAAATTTGGATACGTACATTGACGCACAAAAGTTGAACATGAAAGAAATAAAAAAGGAAAACTCAAATTATAAAAATGATACGAAAAATATGCAAATTCCAATATTTATGTTTCTTGATTGAGAGGTAATTTCTGTGGTAACATATTTTGTATAATAAAAAAGTATTGATTGATAATTACGAACTATTATCAATTCCTTTGAGAATGATATTTATAATAAATCACTCTATTTGTAATTGTAATAGTTCAAAGGGAAATGATATTTTAATAGTTTAGATTAAGTCTGTATAGTTATGACTAATTTTACAGATTATGCGTTTATAAAATTTTTTTTATGTACAATATTCTGTTAAGTTATGGTTTAACTTAATAGAGTAAATCATATAGTTATAAATAATAATATGGATCTTTGTATATATAATGAATTTTTTTAATAAGCAATACTTCGTTAAATTTATTGTAACTATATAGATTTATTTTATATAATTAATTATATTTAATTTAAATTATTTTATATAATATTTTAATAACATCACCAGAAAATATGTTCTCAGTTCAAATAATTAAACAAACTTTTTTGAAGTTTAATAATAAATGTAAAAATTAACAAAATTACGAAAAAATAAAGATCAACTCGGCAAACAGATATCGAGAGAAACGATCCTTGGGGTCGACGGTCTGCCAGCACGTCCACCACCCGCGGTCTTCCCATCTTCGTCCGGATCCACCATCCGCATCACCGATGTCGGTGCCGATCGTGGAGGTCCCCGGCGAAGGATCGGAGGACGACTCCAGCAGCATCGCCGGAGCCAGCAACGGGGGCAGGAGGTTGTCCGAGTACTCCGGATGGGTGTTCCACCTTGGAGTCAACTCCATCGGACACGAGTACTGCCACCTTCGGTACCTGTATCTCAGGGGGAAGTATGTAGCCATGTACAAGCGGGACCCCTACAAGGAGCGAGACATCGTAAGTGACTCTTGCTTGCTTCTTTTATCTTGTTTTTCCTGATTGCTATGTAGATCTTGTGGCGTGAGGAAATCATGTTTTGAATGACAAAGTCTTGGCGTCGTAATTCTTGAATGGGACGCAAGTAAACCATTGGAAACGATGTTCCCCAGTATAGTGTTGTAGATGTAGATGAGTTAGTTTTAAATGCAACTGAATGTGGTATTTGTTGCATTGTTTATAGTGGAATTCCTCAATTTCTGGTTAATTTGGAGAAGTTTGGAGGTCTAGAGTTGGCAGAATCGAACGTTCATGTATAATTAATGGAAAATCAATCGTGAGGAGATCTCCTCACCCAACATTGAGCAGAGTTTGGCAGCATGTAAGGGAGTGGAGGATGCATTCAAGACGTGTTAGGGCACACAGCAGCCCAACGCAAGTATTTATATTAAGAAACTAACCGTTACAGCACATGGGAAAAACAGGTTGGGACAGACCCGAAAATGCAAAAAACTAAAAGACACCCAACCCCCCCTCAAAACTGGTCTATCTATTAGTTCGAGTTTTGGGAGAAACCTGTGGTGCTGGAAATGAGGTATAGGTTTGGTGAAAATGTCTGCGATTTTCTCGTAGGAGGACATGAAAGCTGTTTTCAAGGTCTTGGTAGCAACTTTTTCACGTATAAAATGGTAGTCAATGGTGATGTGTTTAGCCTTTGTGTGCAAAACTAGATTGTTCGAGAGAGAAACCGCCCCTTTGTTATTGCATTTGAGAGTTGGGGTAGCAGCCTGCTTTATCTGCAACTCATAAAGTAGGTGGTTTATCCAAGTTACTTCTGCAGCAGTGGTTGCCAACGCCCTGTATTCTACCTTCGTGGTGCTTCTTGAATCCGTGGGTTGTTTTTTTGCACTCCAGCCAATGCAGTTTCTGCCAAGGAAAATGCACGTTCCAGTGATTGAACGTCGAGTTAGTGGACATGAAGCCCAATCAGCATCACAATAGCCTATCATGGATAAACAACAGTTAGAAGTAAAAAACAGACTTTTGTTGACAGTGCCCTTCAGGTATTGTAGTATCCTCTTGAGAAGAGCAAAGTGGATTTGCAAGGGGTCATGCATGTATTGACTAAGCACATTGACAGAGTCATATGTTAGGACGTGTGAGACATAAGTATTGGAGACTATCAATGATATTACGAAATAAGTTGATATTCTCGTAAGGCTTACTACATTGCATCAAATACCTACTCAACTTGCTAGGTAAATGTGTTTTAATTTGCCTGCAGTCTTCCATATTCAAGCATTTTAAAGTAGAAATCAAAAATTGAGCTTGGCTAAGATGCATACCAGATGAGGTGGTTGTAACTTCTATTCCCAAAAAGTAGTGTAGCTTACCAAGGTCCTTCATGGCGAAAGTTCTATGAGCTTTGCTAACAAATTTGTCAATAACAACACTATTGTTTCTTGTGATCACCGCATCATCTACGTAAAGCAAGATATACATGATAGTTTTACCTTTTTTATAAACAAATAATGAAAGATCGAAATATGTGGAATGAAAACTAGATGAGGTGGTTGTAACTTCTATTCCCAACAGGTAGTGTAGCTTACTGAGGTCCTTCATGGCGAAAGCTCTATGAGCTTCGCTAACGAATTTGTCAATAGCAACATTATCGTTTCCTGTGATCACCACATCATCTACGTAAAGCAAGATATACATGACAGTTTTACCTTTTTTATAAACAAATAATGAAGGATCTGAATATGTAGAATGAAAACCATAATTTTTCAAAAAAGAACTGAATTTTTCAAACCAGGTTCGAGAGGCTTGTTTTAGGCCATACAAAGCTTTGTGAAGCCTGTAAACATACTTGATAGGATCACAAGTTTCAAAGCCTTAAGGCTGCTTTGTATAAACAGGTTCCAATAAATCACCATGTAAGAAAGTATTTTTAACATCTAATTGCCGAGTGTCCCATTTATGCATAGTAGCAATGGAAAGAACAGTTCTACTAGTAGTGGCTTTAACAACCGGCGAAAAGGTTTCTGTATAATCTATTCCTTCTATTTGTTTGAATCCTTGAGAGACCAAACATGCTTTAAGTCTCTCAAGGCTTCCATCAGCATTAGTTTTGGGTTTAAAGACCCACTTACTACCTATAACATGCATATCTTTTTGTCTAGGAACTATAGTCCAAGTTTTGTTTTCTTTTAAGGCTTTCATTTCTTCCTTCATTGCATTAGACTAACCGTCATCCTTTAGAGCCTCAGAAGCACTTCTGGGAACTGACGGTATTTTGCTAGTATCACATTATAGGGCATATTTAGGATTGGGCTTAACAATACCACTCTTGGATCTGGTTCTAATTCCTTTAAAATTAACATAAGTATTTCTATTTTTATTATCATTAGAACTTTCTTGAAAATTTAAAATATTCATACCTTCCTCTTCTTCAGTTCTGGACTGTTCTAACGATTGGCTCTCACCTCCATTTGTGTTGCTGTTTTCTACATCCTTTTTGACACCAACATCATTTCTTTCAGCCATGCTATCTTCATTAGCTGGATTTTGAGTGTATGGCCGCACATGTTTTTCCTGCATAGGAAAATGAGTGACCTGTTTCCAGTTCTTCATCCGGATTGCTGGGGTGATGCACGACCCTATATTCCAGATCAGCCAAGCTATTTTCACAAGTATTTAAAGTACTATTTGATGGATGAAAATTTATGAGTGATCCCCCATCATTCCGGACTTTGTTCAGTTCTGACAAATCATTATCTTTGTTACATCTAAGAGGAAAAATTGATTCATCAAACTTAACATCACTGACTAATAATGATTTTTCCTTTTTCAGGGTCTAAACATTTAAAACCTTTATAACTGTTATCATAACCAACAAAAATGCACCTGCAAGACTTTGGACTAAGCTTGTCCTTCCTATGATTTTTCAACATGGGAAAACAAAGGCACATGAAAATCTTGAAATGATCATACCTGGCCTCTCGGTTAAAAACGTCAAAATAAGGTGTAGCACCTGAATTTTGCTTTTTAGCCCTGGTTGGCAGCCTGTTCATCACATAAACAGCAACACTAAAGCACAAATTCCAAAAATATTTGGGTAAGCTGCATTGAACATAAAACTTAGTCCCATTTTAGTGATAATTCTATGCCTCCTTTCAACTCTACCATTCTGTTTGGGAGTACAAGGGCAAGATATTTGACTAGTAATACCATTATCAAATAAAAAATCCTTGAAAACATTAGAAGTGTACTCACCTCCACCATCACATTGTAAAGTCCTTATGCTTTTTTCGAACTGATTTTTAATATAGGCAACAAAATGCTTAAAAGCCTTGAGCAGATCTGATTTTTGTTTCAAGGGATAGTACCATGTGAACCTGCTTTTATCATCCACAAAGATAGTGTAATACCTATAACCTTCCTTTGATTCAACAAGGCCAGGTCCTCAAATGTCACTATGAATTTTTCTAAAGGTCTGTAGCATAATTTTCAGAACTAGAGTAAGGTAAATATGTCATTTTAACATACTGACAAACATCATCCATATCCTAAGTTCGAACATCAATAAGACCAACACTAACTAAAGTTTTAATGGTTTTCACACCATAATGACCAAGTTTATTATGCCACAGTTTGGCACTAAGAACATTAGATTTCCTAACAAAAAAAACATTTCTGGTACGATTAAAATCAGCTTGATATGTGCTTCCTCTCTGATGTCCCTTCAAGATGATTTCTCCTATCCACTTGTTCCTAATTCTGAAATCACGGTTATCAAATAGAACATTACAAGGAAGGTCATCAGTGTTTTGAGCAACTGAAATTAAATTTCTTTTAATTCTAGGAGCATACAAAACAATTTTTAAGATCATGGCATTGTTGTACTTATCTTTTACATTACTATCACCTATACCTTTGACAAGTAAGACATTACCGTTGGCACAAATCACAATCTCATTAGTATTTAAAGGATTTCTTTTAGAAAACATACTTGAGTTACTTGTAATATGGCTACTTGCTCCAGAGTTAATGTACCATCCCTCATCTTGCCCGTCTTTTATGGTGACAGTAGCTAGAGCTTGTGATACCTGTTTTGGTTGATAGTTTTGGCTGTACTAGTGCCAACACTCAGGTGCTTCATGACCAGGCTTCTTGCAGATCTGACAAGATACGTGCCTTTTTCCTTCATTGTTGGACCCTGTCTGATCCGCAACATCCTTTCCAGAATTGTTGGATCTGTAACGTTCCTTTCTAGAGTATTGCCTATTAGTTCCGTCATTCCAGGGTTTGTACTGTTGTCCCCTGTTGGTATTTGTTCCTTTGTTGGTGTAATAAGCAACTTCCACATTCCTGTTTTGGTGATTTAACCTGTTTCTTGCCTCATATCCCCTCAACATTTGAACAAGATTTGTGTAAGTAGGCAAAGGAGGTTTAAAACAAGTGTCACAAGGCCTTCATATTTTTCTCCCAAGGAGTTCAATAAGGTGTTCACCATTTTTCCTTTGTCAAGAGGCTTATTTATAATTAAAATTTCATTGCAAATACCTTGAAACTGTTTTAAAAAATCTTCAAGAGAATCACACTTCCAACGTTTTAAGTTACAAAGCTCATTTAAGAGGAAGTACTCTTTTTTAGCAAATGAGTGCGCAAAAGATGATGCAAGAGTGTCTCAAAGATGTCACATAGTGCTCTATCTAAGAGCAACCCCACTGACCTCTAAACCTAAACTTCCAATGATCCAGCCTTTCACAAGCCCATCAGGTTTTTTCTAATTCAAGAAATTCAGATTGGTTATAACCCTCTCGTTCCGTTCACTGGTATTCACCTTAACACTACTGGGGTGGGAGTGACGACAGTGCCGCTGATGAACCCCAACAACACTTGTGACTCAAAAAAAAAAAAAAAACCCTTGTGACTCTAAAAGATTCAGGATCTAAGCTTCCCAGATCAAATAGTTGCTGTGACCCAGTTTAACAGAGATGAAGCTACTGGTATTAAGATTTATGGGATAAGGATAAGATATCACCTTGCCAGGGAAGTCGGTCTGTGTCGAATCTTGTGTGACGTCAGTTTCGCTTGCGGCCATGGTGTTCCCTCCGATACTAAATGGAAAATCAATCGTGAGATCTCCTCACCCAACACCTCATTCGCATTGAGCAAAGTTCGGCAACACATAAGGGAGTGGAGGCGCTAGAAGCATTCAAGATGCATTAGGGCATGCAGCAGCCCAACGCAAGTATTTATATTAAGACACTAACTGTTACAGCACATGGGATAAATGGGTCGGGACAAACCTGGAAATGCAAAAAACTAAAAGACATTGAATAATTAGATAGAGAGCTTTCTTGTTGAACGGAAGAAGTGGAATACTCTATATGGTCGTATGGAACTCATTTGGCTTTAGTTGTTGCAAGAGTTTATTGAAGTATTTTAGACATAGTTCACAATTTGTGTGTAATTTGTTGTTGAAGTTTTGGATAGTAAGTGGATTTTAGTTTGATGCTATTTTGGAAGTAAAATAAAGATAACTCAAGAGGATGTGATGTACAAGAGGATGTGATGTACAGGATACAGATGATGAATAGGGATTTCACCCCTTACGGGTGTAGAAAGCATGCAGTTAACAAGATATGCAATAATCAGGACTACGTCAAACCACAAATATTTAGGAACATTTATTTGGAAACGGAGAGTCCTAGTAATGTTTAACAAATGATGATGTTTCCTCTCAACCACACAATTCTGTTGGGAGGTATAAGGATAAGTAGTTTGGTGAATCATTCCTTTAAATGCACAAAAGCTTTGAAAAACAGCACTAACAAATTTCAAAGCATTATCAATTCGTAAACACTTGGGAGTAAGAGAAAATTGAGTATTAATTTCAGTAAAAAAATTCTTAATAATAACAATTTTTTGATCCTTCAAGAGGTACGTCTAACAGACTCTAGAAAAATCATCAATTAATACAAGATAATAATGATAACTTGTAACAGGCTCCACACGACTTAGCCCTTACAATGAACAAGATCAAACATTGTTCGATTGGGAGTAAGTTGAACACACAAAATGGTTGACCGATTATGTTTACCTAATTAACACGACTTACAAACAAAATCTAGAATGGACACCCATGGCAAGGCTTGGCCAAGTTTTTGAATGGAAGGATGACCTAGCCAATAGTGCCATAGAAGTGAAGACTTAGTAGCAGATGACAACAATGTAGCAAATCCACGAGGAGGTGTATCACGAACAAGAATGTATTATCCCGTGCTTTTCTTATGGCCCAAACCAATTCTCACCCTCGTTTACAGATTCTAAAACGTACAGTAAAAAGGAAAAAATGTTACAAAATAGGATAATTTAAAAGTAATAGCACTAATGGATAAAAAGTTAACTAAAAGTTCGAGAACATATAAGGTGTTCTCAAGTCGGATTCTGGAGGTAGCATGAACAATTTCCTTACCAGAAATGCGATAAGAGCAGCCATTGGCAACAGTAACACTATGAAGATTAGGAAACTGTTTTAGGTGGGAGAAAAGGGTAGAATAACTTGTCATGTATTGTGACACTTCTGAATCTACTATTTAAGGGTTATTCTCCTTAGCTACCATAGCCCTTTCCATACCTAAGGTGGATGCTCAAGCAATAGTGACAGTAAAGTCAGAAGCCTACAACTACATGAAGCTCTCATAGTTCACTTTGGAGATAGTCATTGTCGGAGGTGTAGAAGCTAGCATAGGTGTCCTAGCATAATTAGAAATCTTAGTGGTAGCATAGGCCCAAATTGATTTGCCAAACTTCTCCTAACATCTATCAGACCAGTGATTTGTCTTGCCACAGTGAGAACAAGGAGCTCCACGTCTCTTGGATTTGAAATCTGTACGCCCTCCTTGTCTGTTGCTTTGACTTCCGGCAACCAAGGCTGAGGCATCTTGCATAACTGGAGTGCTCACTTTAGAAATGTGAAGCATGCGAGCAAAGGTTGTGCCCAAATTTGGAGTAGTCTCACCACCAAAAAGTTGTCCTCGAACTTGTGATGCTAGATCTGCAGGAAGACTGAACATAAAGGCAGCAACTTGTACATCATTCTTGTATCGTCGTGAAATGGTTGGATTTGTAGTGGTAGGTTGATAAACATCGAGTTCCTTAAAAAACGTGTGCATATTGCCATAACACTCTTGCACAGTCTGATTTATCATCCGTAGATTAAAAATCTACTCATATATCTCATAAACCCATAAAATGTTATGCTCCTTCTCATACATTTGTTTCAATGTGTCCCAAATAACCTTGGTGGGATGTAACATCATAACTCTCCTGGTTACATGTGGCTCCATACTATTTTTTATCTATGTAACTATAACTGAATCGTTGGCAAATCAGTCATCGAATGAGGCATTCTTGATATTGGGTGGTAGTCGAACCAAATGACCACTCTTTCTTTGTGCAGCAACAAACGTGAAGAAACTCTTGGATCACATCAAGTTGTTGCGGTCATTGAGTTTCACTGTAGTTTCTGATTATTGTTAGATGGTTGAATCACATTGAGCCATCATACAAAAACGTCCTCAACAAAGATGCAAAAAAAATAGAATAACCCACTTGGATGTTGCAGGAAGGAGAAAGAAGGCGGAATTCAGCACCCGCACATTTGTAGGTCGTCTCGGAAAAAATCACATCACCAACATCCGTGCGCACTGGATGCATACTAGATGGATGCTAGACACGTGTCCGTCTGTTCACTAAGATACTAAGAACACAAGCCAAAATGATGATGGATTCTTTGTTGAGACACGGTGGAACATCCCTCCTGCAATAATAACATCAAATAAATTTTATCTAATATGATTATAGAACATCTGTTCAATAACCTCAGAATATCCGTCTAAAACCGTGCATAACAATTCTTAGTTAATTGGAGAAAATAATTAACAAAATTTCTGTCCAACAAGTACAAAACTTCCGTGATCCTTTCAACCTATTCTCTGCAACTCCAAGTATCCACAGAGAGGCCGTGTCATCTACAACACTTCTGTTAGTATAACTCCTTGTAGAAACAGAACTTCCACATAGTAAGTCAGAATGCCTGGCAAGTTACATCTGTAGGGAAATTATACTTAGTATCATCAAAACCTATTTTTCCTAACAATCTCCTCTCTTTTTATGATGACAAAATCTGAAGTAAACAAGTATAATTTCATGCATTTATACACAGAAAAATACTTCATTCAATCATTGAATTCAAGTAAGCATTCACAATAATAGTACTTCTTTATCATTCAATAATAAATAGTAAAGTAATAATAGTAACAATACTTCTCTCCCCCTTTTTGTCATAGTCAAAAAACAATATTAAACACAAACATTCAAACAAAACAAATAAACATGCACATCAATTAATATTGTCTTTATTATAGTCATGAAATTCATTCATCAAGTTGAGCATATCCTACTGTTGATGCTGAATAAATTGAAGCTGTTCTTAAATTTTATCAAGCTGTTGCTGCTATACTTTTTGCTGCTGAATTTGTTGATTCACTTGATCTTGAAGGTCAACATTCTCAGCTTGCAGTAAGGATAGTGCTTTATAGAAATGTTGATTATCAATAGCTGATTGTGATGAAAAAGTTGCTTCCATGGCCTATTTACCTTTAGACATGTACAGAGACCTTTTAGCAAACTTCCATTTCTTTGTCAATTGCAATTTAGTGATGTAGTGATGAGCTTTATTTTGAGTGTGCCATATTTATATGTAGTTATATCAACATCTTGCATCATCAAAATACTGGCAAGACAATATTGTAGAATAGTTTGGTCTTCACATTTCTGATGTGATATATAATAATCTTTGCCCAATTCACGTTAATCCCTTTTAGTGTGGCATACAGGGCTTTATATACTATGAAATTCAAGTCATCCATATGCCATTTCTTTAAGAAGAAACTGTTTGACAAGATTAATTCAAGAAATCTGGTTGTGGGATTCAGTTGTCACGTTCTTGTTAATTTTCCCTCAAATACCTGATCTACAGTCAAAATTAAATTGATCTCTTGAGTATTCCATTCCAGTCTATTCAAGGAATAGAATAAATCAATCCCATAAAAAGGAATACCTAAGGATCGACCAATCTTTTCCTCTACAAACTATTTTGACCTAATCCATCATTCAATATGATTGCTTTTAAAAATTAAATTAGCATAAAATTCAGCAATCATGGTCTTATAAAACTTATCAAATTTTTTTTCTAAAACCTTGTCAATACCTTGAATAACAAATAATTTTCTAATGTTGTCAAGGTCTTGAAAACTAACATACCTTCCATACAGACTTTCCATTTCCATATATTTTGTAAAATTTTCCTCCTACTCAGCATTCTCGAACCATTTATCAGCTTCATTTTGTGGTACATTCTTTAAGGCCGGTGCTAGGGCTACGGTTAAAGGGAGATCCTAAGTCACTTCCCTTAAAGCATCATCAATCTCCATACTACCTCCCTCCCATGTATGTGTGTCAATTGGAGGAAGGAGTGTAGGAAGTTCCAGAGACTGATCTCTTCCAGCTATCTCCCTTGACTCAAGGTTTCGTTGTTGCTCTTCTATATTATCATGAATACTTTGTTCATAAACACGTCTCCCTGTGAAAACCAAGCATCATTATTTTGATATGCAATTAAGCAAGCATTAGATGACTTGATATTAGCAAGAAGTTTCAGCACATGCACATTTTCTTTTCTTTTTGCAATAAATTTTGTTTCATTAGTTCTTCTATAGATAACAAAACATTCAGTTGGGTAATATTAATTAAATTATGTCCTAATTCATTTACAAATAAAACATCATTAATAAAACTATTTAAAGAAATTCTAACCTTACCTATACCTATTATTTTACCTTTGTCATTATTACCAAATTTAACATGTCCACCTTTAGTCGCGACAGATCTTCCATAATAGAACAATTTCCTATCATATACCTTAAAGTCATACTGTTAATTATCCACCTTGTTCTTTTAATTTTCACCTGAAAAGAAGGCAGAAATCACTGATTTTGGTACCCAAATTTGCTTGGGTCTCAAGGTGTTAGTTTTAATAATTGAAAATCTATTTAATTTAGGCATTCAAATTTTCTTTTCTTGATTTGATTTCTTTTGCATAAACACATATTTTTCATTAGTACTTGCAGTAACAAATCCATTTGCATAAGTAATTCTTTTATTTTTAATAGGGACCTTTTTGTTTATGCTGGATTTTAATTCAGATATTTTATTTTTCAGTTTAGTATTTTGATCTTTCAGATTTTTTATTTTAGCAATAAAAAATTCAGAATCAGTTTCTACATAAACAGAATTAATCAGTTTTTGGTTTTCATTTTGTAGTTTCCAATAAGAGTTGCCCCCATCAAATAGAGGTCGTCTGTGCACACTCAGTCTTTCATCCAAAAATGTTCCAGAAGCCATTAATCTTGAGATTTTTAATTCTCAATTGAGATTGTTGGGATAGATAGTTCCACATCGCTTGTATCAATGTCAACCCTGCCTATAATATAGTATGAAAACTCCTTTAATTATTCAGCTGAGTTTTGTTGATATATGATACCACTTTTAACTTGGTATCAGAGTCAGATTATGCACTCTATCCATAAAACACATGTAGACCTATCTTAATTGAGCCACGTGTGTGGGGGAGTGTTGGGACGAATAGTCTTACATCGCCTGTATCGATGTCAACCTTGCTTATAACATAGTATGGAAATCCCTTTAATTACTTAGCTGAGTTTTGTTGATATATGAGACTATTTTCAATTGAGATTAACAATGCTCTGGTATCAATTGTTAGAATTGATGACTTCACTAGAAAGAAGTGAATAATGAATAAAAGAAATATTTAATAAAATCATGATTAAGAAAAGTAATAAAATCACGCAAAGAATTTTTATAGTGATTCACCTTAAACTAAGGCCAATCCACTCCTTAATGCCTCTCATTAAGAGTTTCACTATTTCTTGAGTATTTTATTGGTTCACATTTTCAACCTTTACACCTCTTTACTTTTGCAGGTTCAGCAAAGAAAAACCTTACCTGCAGGGACACCCCCTTTACTACCCTGCAAAGAACTCTACTTTGTAGTACTCATTACAGCCTGGTGAAGAAGCTTTTTGTTGCAAAACAATGGACAACTTGCAACACAACTTTGTAGGAAACTCAAAGACTTACACACAAACATAGAAAATCTCACAAAGGACATAGAGTTTGCACACAAAAAACCTTATGTTGTTACTTGCTCTTCCTCTCTTTTTATAATCTAGTCCTGTCAGAATTAATCTAGTCCTGTTATAATCTCATAAATGGAATGTTATAATCTAGTCCTTCCATCAGTCATGGACTGAAACTTTCATATCCTTCATTTATTTTGAATTCTTGTTCTGTTTGTTCTTCATCATATTTTTACGGGTCATCATTCTTTTGATCCTGTAAAAATTCTCTTCTGAAATTTCATAATTAAAGATCCTGTATCTTACAAAAATCATTAATAGACAAACAGTTTTTCCACTTAGGTCGAACAGAATCTATGTTACCTACGGAATATCTGGACCCGTACAACGGATCTTCAGTTAGACTTTCAAGCTTAGACTTGTAAGAATTTCAAGTATAAATAGAATGTCTGTTTTAGTAGAATGGAACATCTGTTTAATTCTCCTGTTGCACAGACGATTAGAGTAAGTTATAATGAATTATTTGTTGATTAGTGACGAAACATTCATTTGGTATAAGTATATAAAATTTATTTAAACAAATTATAACAGAATGTTCGTTGACCAAAGTCAAAACATTCATTCAATGATAGTACTAAGATGAATAAAAAAGATATAACAGAATGTTCGTCAACCGAAGTCGGAACATTTGTTCAAATGAAAACTAATAAATCAAATTACAAGTAATAATGAAGTATTTGTCTATATAAGCTGGAACATCTGTTCACTAAGATACTAAGAACACAAGCCAAAATGTTGATGGATTCTCTGTCGAGACACAGTGGAACATCCATCTTGTAATAATAGCATCAAATAAATTTTATCTAATATGATTACGGAACATCCGTTCAATAAACTCGAAATGTCCGTTTAAAATTGTGCATAACAATTCTTAGTTAATTGGAGAAAATAATTAATGGAATCTCCATCCAATGAGTATGAAACTTTCATGATTCTTTCAACTTGTTCTCTGCAACTCCAAGTATCTATGGAGAGTTCGTGTCATCCATAACACTTCCGTTAGTATAACTCTTTGTAGAAATGGAACTTCTACACAGTAAGTCGGAATGTCTAGCAAGTTATACCTATAGAGAAATTATATTTGACATCATCAAAACCTTTTTTCCTTAACATCTTAGCCATTACCTTCCTCTCAACCACCACCAGCACCACCAACCCCTACCTAAGTTGTCACCTATGAGTGCATCATCTCTCTTTTTTGCTAGTCTCTTTTAATTTGAGGTATATCCATTTTAGGAGAGTCTAGAGGGATAATACCACATGGTAAAGAAAGTTGGTGCTAAAATGGAGATTTATAAAATGTGATAAAAGAAAAGAAGAAATGCTATAAAACTTATTATAAATTCAGAAATAATTTTTTTTGAAAAGTATAAGTTAGTGAAAAGAAAGCCAAGAAGATAGTGAAGTTAAGTATAAGCTTATAATGAGTTATATGACTGTTTAAGCACAAAACAAGGGAAAATGGTATTTATGAATTGGCTAAGATAAAAGAAAGAACTAGATGTTTGCGTCATGGAAATTAAAGACAGATGATGCATGTACATTGGTAAACTTCTTAATGAAACCACTATAGAGAATTATTATGTAAAATTTGAATGGCTACACTAATAATAAAACTCTAGTTATTGTAAAAGTAGGCTACATTAAAATTAGAAGTAGTAGAGGAATATCAAAAATTATTTAGTTAGAGATAGCAAAAAATTTCAAATTATATAATTTAGTGGAAGGTTTTTTTATGGATAGAAATAAATAGAAGGAAATGATTCATGTGACCAACCCTACATACTAAGATCAGTGAATTGACCTTTGTTTGTCTTGTGATTTCCAAGAAGGGCAAGTGGAACACACTAAAACTCTTCCAATAGTTTAGCAACCTGCCAATAGTTCTTGCATACTGATTGATTCTAAACAATGTTGAATGCTTAAGCATTAAAATTCCTATTTTTATTTATTCTTACATTGTTGCTTAGATTAGAGTCAAATAAATCCCGAATTTGTTATCATAACAATTGTGGCTTTAGTGTTTACACCCAAGAAATGGGTCAGTGATTTTTATAGGCTTGTTGGGTGTGAGATATATCACATTTACCAAAGCATTTCAAATACATTTCCTCTGTTCAATTTGTTATTCCTTTTATCTTTTTGTTTATAACAAATATTGTCCTTAATGGTTTCTACATCCAGTTAATCCTTGACTACGTATAATGTACTTCAATTTTTCTTGGATGCAGAAACCTATAAGGAAAGGTGTTATTAGTCACAATCTTATGGTGGAAGAGCTAGGACGTAGAAAGATTGTCAATATGGTAATCAATAGATGAGAAATGCAATTTCTTTTATTTATTTGCTATATCTCAGTCCTTTTCCTTTGTATTTTTGTTTATCTAGTTTCATTACAATGGGTTCTTCTATATCCATCTATTGATTAAATAGTTTGGCATTCAGGAACTTTTTGTTTTAAAATTATGGAACCGCTTGGATGAAACAAAGAAAGGAGAGGTAATAGTATTTTATGAATATTCTTCAGATATTACTTGTTAGCAAACATGCTTATCATATTGGTTTAATGGTACAGATATTTAGTCCTTGGTCTACCATCATATATTAATGGAGAATTGATAGTTTGGTACTACATTAATTGCTCTATTTTTGAAGTGGAAAGTATCCAAAAATGAATAATCAATTTGAGTAATAGTTTTAGATGATAATATTACTATCATGTCCCATAATTGAAAAATAATATTACTAGCTAATTGGCTTGTCAACTTCATTTTATGCTCATGTTTTTGAGTCATTTTTTGGTTCTCACAAGCATCATTTTCTAGATCAATTTGGATCAGTGATTTTTTATTGATCCAGATTGATATTTTCCGATAATCAGGTGTATTATTGAAATTCCCATGGTTTGGCCAATTTTGGATTGCAAAGAGGATCATTGGATTTTTTGTATTGTTCAGATCTGGATCTGTTGATCCTTTAAAAGGATTGATCAATCCTTTTGACCTGTAGATCTATAGGTGCAGTTGTGCATTTTTGTATTTTTTGTCCCTTCTCTTTCTCTTCAATCCTCTTCATCTTCACTCCAAATTGGTAGATCTTGGTGTCTATCAAATAGAAAGCCCCTGATCTACATTCTAGAGGTGTTTTTCTTGGGAGAAAGCATCAAATCAGAGCTATTTATCCCTTTTCTATCACTTTATTTTAAGGTAAATCCTCTACTGGAACTCATTTCATTCATTTAAAGTAGATCTAATGCATGGTTTTAAATATTGGTATCGTATCAATAGAAACACAATACTTTTGCGGAAATGACCATAAAATATCAAATTTCAAGTTGAAACTTGAGGATAAGATATAATAAGATATGATAAATATATAAAAATACCTAGATAAATTTTATAGGCAATTATTATGCATAAAATATCAATTAGATAGAGATATAGTAATCACATGCATGAGAAAAGTCTTAATCTATCTACAAATAAGTAAAAGAAACTCATTAATGACAAATGATTTTAAAAAAAAGGAATTATACATATATTAATTCTATGTTGAATGTCTAGGGTAGTTACATGGATTATATCCATATGGGTTGTATCATTGTTGCTTTCGATATATTGGTTTCATGATATTTGCATGGCATATTGTATATGATAATCAATAATATATTATTGATATTCAGTATTAGACATATGGTTAAGATATCCTATCCATGAGAAGTTAAGATATATTTTGACATTAGGTTCATTGTCTAAGACGGAAGATGTATTCATTTTTCTTGTATGACATTCACATTGTTTATCATATTGACTTGATCTATAATGGTTTAACTTGTGTGATGATGAAGGATTTTTCTATGCATTGTTGGAGTAATAATCAAAAGGACTATATAATCTTTCATATGAAATATATGTATAAGGACATGATTCACAGAAGTAATCATTTCCGTTAATGTTTAACATGTTTCCTATTTTTCTAGAACCAAAGTCTACTATGAACCCTGTTTTCTAGTTATATAGTTTGCATATTCTATATTGATCAGGAGTTTATTTGTATTCTATCATTTCTTATATCTTTCGAGAGTGTGATCTTGTGATAAAAAAAATCTCTAAATTTCTTCTCTTCAAACCGCTAAATTGATAGAGAAATACCATCAGGTATTATAGATATATTTCCCAATAAATTAGTTATGTTACATGGGATCAGGTTTTATTTAACTTGGTTGGCTTATGTGTTGATAGATTGCTTGCCGTTCAGCTGGAGATGCACATAAATGGGTGGAAGCATTTGAACATGGCAAGGCGCAGGTTAAACAGATTTTTAGATAGGATTAGCTTACTGGCCATCTCTGACTATAACTTCTGTTATTCCAATACTAGTTTTAAAATCTCATTGAATTTGGCCAGCATTTAAGTGGTTGTATTCACTTTATTTTTAAAGCATCCTTTATTCAAAACTGTGCATTTGTGTACCATGATTTGAGTGCTAAGAATGTCAATTTTTAGAATTATGAAATTGTTGAAGACAATTTATTCTGACTTTTCATATATCCAATATTTTTTATATCAATTGGGATTTTTGAACAAACTAAATAAATGCTGCTTGGTTAACAGGCCGAGTATGATATTTTTAGAGGAGGTAGTCGTCACTTGCTGACTTCTGAAAATGAGTATGCTTTATGACTCATTAATGGATTCTATGTATATATATATATATATATATTTAATGTAAATCTAGACTACAAAATCCTTTTCTCTTCTCATTTTTCTTTTTTATTCAATGATTTCATTTTGAAAGGCTCAATCTTGAAGGACACCGTCCTCGTGTAAGACGATATGCATATGGTTTGAGAAAACTTATAAAGATTGGAAAAGGTTGGTCAATAATACTAAACTTTGCTTAGATATACTTTTGTTGAACTGTTACAATAAACATGATATATAATAACTTGCAAAAAAGTGTTATTTAATTTCAAAATCCTTACTGATACATGACCCTCACTTCTTTGATTGAATATTACTATACAAATGATTATAAAATTGACCCCCAATTTATTTTATTGAACTAGAAAATTGTGAAGCTTCCTGGAAGACTATGATGCATTCAACTAGAAGTTTTTCTAGACCATTAGTTTGTTTATGTAGTTGTGACATGTGATCAATGTTTTGATAACTGGAAAAGGCATTAAATTTTTTTTCTGTCTGGTTTGGTTCAAAAGTCGGTTCAACCAGATGACATCATAAATCATAATTTTTGTTAAAAATCGGAATATCCTATAAATACAAAAAAATGATGAAGATTATATAAAATCAGAAAAATTGCAGAAATATTACTGACTGTATACATTACAATTATTAACAATGGAAAATGGGAAGTATGCTCAATAATTAGATATAGAATTTTTTTATCTAAAATTTCATCAATTCAAACATAAAAAAAGAAATAATAAATATATTTTGAATCGTTCCATTCACTGCTGTAGCTGTTCTAGTGGTCCTCTGTTTGGACCCACAAAACTACCCACAGTCTTGTAAAGGACTGGGTGGGTCACCTGATCCATGGTTGAACTAACCAATTGGTTAATTTGAACTGGTTTTTAAATACTGGTTGTCATTGGTGACTTGGACCCAACCCTTAATGAGGTTAGAAAATTGCTTTAAGTTTAGGTAATCATGCACATACCATTTTCTTATTGACACAAAATCAAAGTTGAATTCCTTGTTGATAATATTTTTATTGATTCATCATGTAGATCAAGATGTTAGTTGGTGAATAAAATGCTTTATGAGAAATACAATACCATGAAGCTTCAGTTTCAATTTAATAAAATTGACTCAAGGAGATTTACAATCCACTTGATTAATTTACCGAATTTCTTATGCCAGTGAAAATAAGAGAAGATGTTGGCCTGAATTATAACACCCAGAAGAACATGAATAAAATTGTTACATCAGATCCAATTCATTAAATAAGTATATGATGCAAAAGAAAATTATAAAATGCTGCTGCACATGCTACACAACTATACTGGAAGGGAAAACTCTATTTCCTCTCTCTTGCCTTGTGTATGCTTGCGAGAGATGCTAACCCTTAGTATCACACATATACTCCAGGACCAGAGGGATTACTTCGTCAATCTTCAGATATTGGGAATAATGTTGGAATAGACACACACTTAGAAGAGGATGTGAATGATGCTGCTGGTGCCCATGTATGGAGATGTGTTAAAATCACAAATGGTAAGTGTATTCATAGATTATTGCCTTGCTATTTCTTGCTCTCAATAAGAGTTGATGTTATTTTATTTATTTTGGATTCATGCACAAATCTTGTTAAAGGAGGAAGATTTTATAGTTTATTTCACAACTCACAAGTTTGTGACAAGTACTAATAAGAATGTTTCTTGTGGGATAGATGTTAGTCATTGCAGCAGTGAGGGAAAACGAATTCCATCTTTATTAAGGAGTTACTAGATAATTATGGGGATTACATAACTATCTATATAGTAAGATTTACATTCCACTATTAGCTCAATGGTTTTCATACTTTCCCCAAGCTAGGACATATGTTGATAATGCCTGGCTTGCCACATAGATCCTTGAGTGCACTAACATTCAAATCTTTGGTGTAGATATTGATGATTACTCAAAGGAAGGAATTTATGCAGTAATGATCCCAATATCACATGTTTTTCACGTAATAGCAATCCATTTTAGTATTGATATACTTATCATGTCATATATGACCTATGCCATGGAGTGATCCTCTTCTTCTATGCTAGATTTGAACACTACATTTCATTTTTGTTTCTCTATTTGACAAGATTTCCACCTAAGGGTTGCAATCAAGGGTTGCGTCTCGACTTCGACCCCTTGGTTGAGAAGAAGATTGTACATTGCAAGAGTTGCCTGAAGATTGGACGACTACAAGCACTGAAGTGTTTGCAAGAGTCATCACTGAAACAACAGTTGAGATGCGAAGCACTCGTTTGAAGGTGGTTTCCAGAAACGACATGGTATCCACATTAAAATTTGCCTACGTATTTGAGAGGCTAAATCAGGTTGGTGGCCAGCAAGGAAGATCACCATTGCAAGCTTTTGGCTATATTGGTGGAGAATAGGTAGATTGGCGACCTAGTGAATCTTGAGCTCATCGAACAAAGCGCATAGTCGGTTCCAAAGGGAGACGACGGAAGTATCCCCTTGATGGTGAGAGAAGGGCTGATTGTAAATGGCACATATGTGGGAGATGTGTTTGTTCTTGTATGTTGTGCAAAGAGTTTTGTAGTTGTGTTTGGCTGGTTGGAGGCAAGTGATAGATGGAGCAATGTTAGGTTCCACCCTATTGATCATCCAAGAAATCACTGTACGATCTACCACATACCATTCTTGATACACCTTTGACTTCATATCAGTTGGTAGCTCTTTGATCAGGTGTTGGCTGTGGGAGTGAGCAGCCAAGAAAGTCTCGAAAGCACTCACCTAGCAGAAGTGATTGTTTTTGTTGTGTTTGACGCTGCTCGCCACAAGTTTCAATGTCCAAGAGTCACTTGTTGGTGAGGTGCCATTGTAACATAGGGATGGAAGAAGGAGAAACTGGAGTTGGACGAAGATCAGAGGTGTTGTTGGTCGTTCATTGGGTGCCACAGAAACCTGTGTTTGCAGAGAATCAAAAAGATGGACAGAGAAGTGTGCATCAAAATTGAGATGCGAGGGAGGAGGAGGGTGAGGGAGGAGGAGGGTGATGGTGGAGGAAGAAGGGTCACTGTCAACAGGGGTGATTAAGCCCTAAAGCTCTGCTACTATCTAGAATCAAGGAAAACTAAAAAGTGTGTTTTCCATTGATAAGATGTAATATATATATAGTGTATATATGGATCCTCCAAGATCCGAATACCTATTTACACCATTTACATAGTACTATTCCACAAAAACCATTGGAGTGCTATGTTATGGGTTTAGCTAAATGGATATCCATTTAGTGATCCATTTAACTATTCCCTATAGATATGGATGTACTTGTACCCTTATGCAATAGATCAATTTTCCCTTCTTCTCTAATCTCACAAAAATATGTCATCAACAAATAGCATACACCTAGTTATTTTTCATTGAATTTCTTTAGTTGTTTCATTCATAATTAGAATAAGCAGATATGGACCTGGGAAGGACCTTTGGTGCTAATCTAATGTTTGTTAGAAATTCATTAGTTGCTTCTTTTATAATTTAAGAATATTATAAAGGATAAAGTAAAAAATGATTTTATTAGGAATAGAATAGGAGTTGCACCAATGAAGATCGGTGAAAATCAGTTTAGGTGGTTTTGTCATGTCCTTAAGAGGGAGGCTAAAGAATGCACTAGTTAGGAGAAGAAAATTAATTAGTGTAGAATAAACTAAAAGAAGACCTAAAACTACTTGGTTAGAAATAGCAAGAAAAAAATTGGAATTTATGTAATTTAATCAAAGATTTGACTATAGACAGAAATACATGAAGAAAAAAATTCATGTTGTCAATTTTATGTAGTTAGATTGTTGCTCTGTTTCTTTGTGCTATGCAATAGCCATTTCTGATTTCAGGGTGAGTTCAATAATATTTGAGTTAACCAGGTAATATAGAAATTTTCTCTTGTTTTTTTCCTATAGCCACTCCCCATATCAACAAGTGGCAGCACTACGGCACTCCAATGATATAAACAGATCTATTTCATGTATTTTTTTCATGGAATGTGGGTTGATGCTGATGTTTGCATTGTAAATTATAGCTGTATAAGTTTGAAAGTATTTTTCATGATCGAAGAGTCATCTTTAATATGGTAAGGTAGTCTTCTAAGATTTCAGTTGATGTTTCAGGTATTCGTATTTTTGAGGATATGAGAGAATCAAAGGTGAATTTCTTTTGCTCTTGTCTAATTGTTGAAGCTACTTTTTTGAGTCATATCATTGTTGTTCTTGATAAAAACAATAGTTTGTATTTGATGTATTCTACATCACTCTGGATTTATGTTTAATGCAGAAAAACCTGTCATCAATGGGCACTAATAGTAGGTTTTCTGTGGATTTTTTAATTTGATTTTGTGTGCTAATGCGACTATGCATAGAATCACCTATGTTCAAATGCAAGGTTTAGGAAGCTGGAGTTGGATTGGATAAGGATTGTTTAATGATTATACTGCTCATTGATTAATTGGATGATTAATATGTCTTATATTTTAATTATTTTCAATTTATATACATATATATTAAGTGTAAAAATGCTTGAAGACCATAGCTCATCTCAAGTGGCTAATGGATTCTTCTTCGAACATATGCTCATGGGTTCAGCTCTCTGCATTTGCAGTCCGTGAAGAGAAAAATGCCCCATCTCAAGCACATATTCTACAACAGCTAGGTTATATCTCACTGAATAAAAAATTGTAAAAATGCCTTATCAAAAAGATATGTATTAAGTGTAAAAAATGTAAAAATATTATAGCTTATAAAACTTTTTAAAAGTATTATTTCATAATTTATCAATCAAATAAAATTTAGATTTCATATTTGACTCATTTGATGAAATAAAATCAATTACTTTGATTTCCATGAGACTCAGCTGATTACTTGGTATTAATCAGTAAGTAATCATTAAAAAATGATTAATCATTTTTCAAGTTTTTGAAGAATGATTTACCCCAATTGGATCAATTGTTTTAATGATGTGAGTAATTGGTTTGACCATCTAGCAATTTGACCAATTTCCTGTACAATTTTCAATTGGTTCATCAATAGCCAAAGTTTAGTTTCTCCAAATTTCCGTAGTTTTTGTCCCATTAACTTTCAAACTATGCAATTATGTAAATTTTTTGATGTGTTGAGGCAATTTTATTTTATTTAGATAAAAAGTTACAAAAAAGCTTCTATAGAATATAACAAAAGAAAATGCTAATAATCAGAGAAGAAAAAAGTACATACAAATAAACCAGTGGGAGACAGGCAAAAAAGACATCTTAGAAATACAACATCAAAATTAAATGATATTAAGTTATTTCTATTAAGAGTAGTTGGATTCAGTTGCTAAGGAGTTTATTTGTATAGTTTCACAGGTTACAGGAATTCTGTTGTGATTAGCAGTTGTGTCAAAATTCACTACTGTAAAGCTTTAATATACATATCCTTAATATTGGAGATCTACTGCGAATGAGTTCAAATTTATCAATTTTCTTTCAAGTTCAAAATTCCAACAACAACCATATGTTGATTCTTGACATTTAGTTTGTTTACAGGGAAGTAAAAGCTTTTTGATGAAGTCTGTTGGTGTCGTAGATGCAGATGTGGATACAGTATTTGAAACTATTATCAGTGTTGATGGGCATAAGAGATATGAGTATGTTCTGCTAACAGTTTGTTGCATGTCAATATTAAATTATTGTATATTTTTATGTGAAACATCTGCAGATGGGATACAATTACTGGTGATCTACAGCTAATTGATGAAGTAAATGGACATTTTGACATTGTCTATGGAACATACAATCCAAAATTCTTGAACAGGTGAATATATATTGATGAAACATTTCTTTGTTTTTATTTAATTCACTAGACAACTCCACCTGTGGAGGTTTATCCCTTCATGGTTAGTCACAAACTTGGATGAATGAGGGTTAATGTTAGGTAGGCAGTCATTTGTAGAAAATTGCCAACTCTTTATGAGCATGAATGTTAAATATAACTTGAATTGTGTCGCACCTTTGGTGCAATAAAAAGAAAACAAAAGGGAAGTGTTGCACATCTTGGGTGTAACATTTTCAAGTTCAGGGCTCTGCTTATGTAAATGAAAAATAAGGATTTTTACATCTGAATGAGTCTATGTGGGTAAAGAAGTTAATCCAAAATACCAAAATTAGGGGAATATAGGAACCTTGATTGGTAAGAGTATGAAATTAGTGGATGTAATGATAAGAAAGAAATTTAACATGTTATACTTACAATAAACTAAATGGCTAGAATAAAATCTAAGTTATTTTAGGAAAGTTGTTTCAACTTTTGGTATATAGGATAAAGTAAGTGTAGAAATAGAGTTGAAATAATTGTTGATAAGAGACTAAGATATGAATTTATTGAGGTAACAAGACAGAAGATGGAATTATAATAATTAAGCTTGTTATAGGAAATAAGATAGTCAATGTAATTAGTGCACATGCTTCAAAAATAGGTTTAAGAGAAGCTATTAAATAGAAATATTGGGAATATTTGGATAGTTTAGTTCATGACTTAGTGTTAGTGAAAAGTTCTTCATTAACGTGAACCTTAATGGCCATATAAAGGTAAAATATAGGATATGAAAGAAATAATGGAAGATTTGGTTTTGGTAATAAAAATGAAGAGGGGTTTCAATTCTAGACTTTAATGTAGCTTGTGACATTTTAGGAAAAGAAAGGAGCATTTAATTACATTTAGAAGTAATTCAAATGCTAGTTAAATAAACTTTTTATTAACTAGAAAAATAGATTAAAAAAATGTGTAAAATTATAAGGTTATTTCAAGAGACAACTACACAACATAGATTATTAGTATTAGATGTAAATATTGATATTAGGATGAGAAAGATTAAAGTACATGTTGTAGGGAGAATAATCCAAAAATCACATCATTTACTATAGACCCATACATATGAGAGTGAGTAATTAGATATCTCGACTAAATGAATATCCATTTACCTAAAACCACATTCCTACTCAAGCTAGAGCATAAATATTAAATATGTCTAGCTTGGTACAAAGACTTTGAAATACTCTCACACTTACGACTTTGGTGAAGATATTTGTAGGCTAATTTGAAGACTGATTGTAGGGAGTAGAAAGGACACCCTTTATCACCATATCTTCAATAAAATGATAGTTGAGCTCTGTGTACTTTGTTTTTTTGTGGAATGTAGGATTGTTGGTAATAAAGATCTTAGCTTCCTTGTCATCATACATAGCTATAGGTGTGTTGACAGGAAACCTAAGCCCTGTAAGAGTGAATTCAACCACATCATTTCACATTCACTTTGAGCCATTGATCTATATTTGGCTTTTGCATTGGATTAGAAATTTTGTTTTGAAAAGCTAAAAGTAAATTTCTTGTCTCCTTTATCACCTATATAATCAAAATAAGAATACCCTTCAACATTAAGGTGACCATGGTTCTTATAAAATGAGCTCTGTGCTTGAATACTTCTTGATATATGCTAGAAAATGAATTTCTCCCTATAAATCATCATCTCTAGGTTCATACATGAATTAACTAACAAAATTCACTACATATATTATTTTTAGTTTAGTGACAACCAAATATATTAATTTCCCAACTAAGCTTTTATGCCTTTTTGAATCCTTCAATGGTTTTAAGGAATGGAGAGTTTTACTCAATGGGTGTACTTATGGTTTACATCCTATCAATATCGTCTTCTGTAACAGATTTAGTGGATACTTTCTTTGAGACAAGAAGAGTCTTTCCCTAGTATATGTAAATTCAATTCCTAAAAAATATCTTGCTTTTCCTATATCCTTATTTACAAAATTCCTACTTAGGTACTCTTTTGTGTTTGCAATGGCCACTGGGTCATTTTCTATGATCAAAATGTCATTTACATACACAAAAAGTGTGACACATCTACCATTTGTTTTCATATAGAATATATAATGATCAATTGCACACCTATGATGACCACTATCACATATAATCTTGTTAAACTTGTCAGATCATGTTGCTTATGTCCATAAATTGCCTTTTTAAGCTGGAAAACACAAGTTTCTCCTTGAAACAAATACATTGGAGGTTGTTCCATAAGCATTGGCTTGTCTAAATTATCATAGAGGAAAGCATTTTTGATATTTAATGAAAAGATTGTCAAGTCTAATCTACAATAATGGACATGAGTATTTGAAATGAGTTTATTAAATATGCCACGTGATTATGTTTTAGCAAAGTCTTACCCCATATGTTTATGAAAAACCACAAGCTACCAATCATGCTTTGTGATGATCAACTACCCTATCTAGTTTATACTTACAAGAAACAATGTCAGCTCCTTTAGGATAGGGTGTTGTTGTATTGTGTTTTGAATTGTAATTGTAATGTAACTAGTATAAAGGTATTTTGAATTTTGTACCTTTATGGAATACCCAAGTACTATATAAGCTTGGTTAGGATTTTCCAAAGGGTAATGTTGAGAGATTTGTAACCCTAGCCTTCTAGAAAGAAGCTCCCTCTCTCTCCATCCGTGGACTAGCCCCAAGTTGGGGTGAACCACGTAAAATTCTATGTGCTTGGCGATCCTCTTTCTTCCACCATTCCTTTCTCATTGTTCACTCCTCCATTTGATTTTCGCTATACTTTCTTCGTTACCATGCATAACAAGTGGTATCAGAGCTTTTTGGAGGACGTGACCTTGAGTTAGAGTTCGTTTCTTTGGAGTGGAAAAGAAGGTGATCTTTGAAATTCCCTTTGGACGAAGCAGCTGAAGCCGATTTGTCCACGAAGCAGCCGTCAGCACGTAGGAATCGCCCGCGCACAGCCGTCTGCATAGGAATCGCCCGCGAAGTAGCCATCCATGCTCTGATCCGCCCAGGCGTAGCCGTCCACGTGCAGTCCTTCCGTGCGTAGCTCCGTGCGCAAGTAGTCTCTTTCGTGCGTAGACGTGACGAGATCAGACCACACTCGTGCGGATCAAGCCCCTCTTTCGCACGCAGCAGCCCCCGCACGTGTTTAGGCCAGCGCGCGACCACACGCGTCCAGGCCAGCGCGCGTCCACACGCGCCCTAACCAGTGTGCGCCAGCGTGCGTCCGCAAGTGTCCAGGCGGGACTGTCCAGCCCAGCCACGCCTCTTGCTGCACCAGTCACCTAGGTCAGTCTTTTGCCAATTTTGGATTCCCACCATCTCAATATTTGGGCTCGTTTTTGTTGGTTCAAATTGAGTGATTTGATTCGTTTGAGGTGGAGTTCCTTGACCTTGGTGCTTGGTGCTTTGAGGCTTTGATTGAGATTTATTTTGTGATTGTGATTGCTGCATATTTTTGTTGGGGCTGTTAGTATTGAAATAGAGGTGCTGATGAATTTTCTGAAATTGCAATTTGTTTGATAAGAGTTTGTTGTGTTGTATTTTATATTTTGAATATAATGTCAATGCCCATAATGAAAGTTGATAAGTTTAATGGGAAAAATAGCTTCAGTTTGTGGCAGATTAAAATGAAAGCTCTACTTAAACAACAAGGCATTTTGGGCCCCTTTAAACAAATGGTTAACTATGGATGAAAAAACTACAGAGTATGAGCAATAGGAAGAAAAAGCTTATTCTACGATACTGTTATATCTGTCGGATGAAGTTATTATTGAAGTGGCTGATGAATTCACAACTTTGGGTTTGTAGAATAAGTTGGAAACTTTGTACATGACAAATCAACAATGTTCTTGTGTTCCTATCTTTCTTTTGAACACCTACTTGCAATCAACAACATTCTTGGCTCTAGGACGCTTCACCAAATCTCATGTATGGTTCTTATGAAGGGATTGAAGCTCCTCCTGCATGGCAGCTGTCCAGTTTGCAACATTTGAGCCTTTAATGGCAGCATCATAAGTGGGTGGGTCAACTTGTTCTTCCACCTCACTTGCTACCTGCAACGCAAAAGCAATGAAGTTGCTATATCCGTATTTGATCGGAGGCTGAGCGGCTCTTCTAGGACGATCCCTAGCTATGCACCTGGGTGAAATTTCTTCCACATCATCTCCACTACTGCCATCAACTTCATCTGCGAGTCCAAATCAGAAGTCATCTGTTCAAAACTAGTAGACTGCAGCAAAGTGAACTCCACCTGCTCGGGAGTGTTGGGTTGATCTATAACGATTGGTTTCTCTCCATTTTGCATCAATGAAGTCTCATCAAATGTGACATCACGACTGTGTATCACCTTGCCTGGCTTTATATTATAGATTCTGTAGCCCTTTACTCCTATGCGATATCCCACAAAGATGTCCTTCTTAACACATGGTTCTAACTTACCATTGTTGACATTGTAATATGCAGAACATCCAAATATCTTCAACTTGAAGTAATTTGCTGTCTTGTTCATCCATACCTTATTTTGTCTTCTATACCACTAGAAGGTGATCTATTGACAAGATAAGAAGTTGTGTTGACAGCTTCAGCTCAAAACTTCTTGTCTAAACCGACATGAGAAAGTATGCACCTAGTTTTCTTCAACAACGTATGATTGAGGCGCTCAACTACTCTATTTTGCTGTGGAGTGCCTCTAACTATGTGGTGTCTAGTAATACCTGCATCCTGACAGTATGTATCAAATTCATGAGAGCAGAATTCTAACTCTTTATCAGTTCTGAGGTACTTTACTTTCCTCTCAACCTGGTTTTCAACTAACGTCCTCAATGCCTTAAAGCTCTTGAAGGCATCTTCTTTGTTCTTCAAAATGAAAACTCAATTCATACGTGAGTAATCATCAATAATTGAGAGAAAGTACCTACATCCTGCAAGAGAGGGTTGTTAGAAAGGTCTCCAACAATCAGCACGGATATAGTCCAATATCCCTCTAGTGGTGTGCTCTTTTCTACTGAAAGAGACTCTGTTCTGCTTTCCATAGATGCAATGCCTACATAAATCTGCATCAATGTATCTGTGTCCATCCAATTTGCCAAACTGCTAAGTTTCTGCATTCCTCTTTGCCGCAAATGTCCAAGTCTGGAATGCCAAATAACAGACGTGGATTGCTGATCAGCAGAAATTGCAACAGCGGCACCTACAATCGGAGAACCTTGAAGGATGCACAAAAGTCCATTCTTGACTCCTTTTAGCACCACCAAGGAGCCTTTTGAGACAACTAGCTTGCCTCCTCCACCTGTATACTTGAAACCCCTGGAATCAAGTGCCATCAAAGAAATGAAGTTCTTTCCCAAGTTGGGAACATGCCATACATCCTCTAAAGTTCTCATAATACCATTATGTATCTTGAAATGAATTGTATTAACACCTTCTTTAGTGCAAACATCATCATTGGCCAGTATTATCTGTCCACCATCAACTTGCTCATACGTGTGGAAAAACTCTTTGTTTGGAGTCATATGGTAAGATTCACCAGAATCTAAAATTCAACTATGATCTGAATATATACTGCAAGAAACTGTAAGTGAAAAATCATCTTCTGATGCTGAATCTTCTTTTTCAGCTACAGCAACAGTTCCTTTTGATTTTAGCTTGGAATAGTTTGCTTTCCAGTGTCCCTTTTCTTTGCAGCAGTTGCAAGTATCTTTTGAGTACTTGCTTTCTTCCCTTAAATTTATTGTTGCTGTTGTTTCTCTGTTGTCGTACTCTAGACTCACCATGGTGCGCAAATAGGCCTGAAACACTTGTGTTATTACTCTCATGCGTGACCATATGCCTCAACTCTCTGGAGTGAAGGTTAGATCTCACTTCCTCTAATGTGATTGTATCCCTGTTAACCACAAAAGACTGCACAAAATTCTCAAATGACAAATGAAGTAAAACAAGTAAAATAAGGACAGCATCCTCATCTTTAATTGTCACGTCTATATTTCTGAACTTCATGAGAATTGTGTTCAGCTGATCTAAGTGTTGCTTAAGAGGTGTTCCCTCCTTCATTTTCAATGAAAACAATCTCTATTTAAGCAACAACTTGTTAGTCAAAGATTTTCTCATGTATAAAAGTCTCTAACTTATTTCACAAGCCCAAAACTGGGATTGATCAGCCACTTCAATAATAACTTCATCTGACAGGTATAACAGTATAGTAGAATGAGCTTTTTCTTCCTGTTGCTCATACTTTGTAGTTTTTTCATCCATAGTTAACCCTTTGTTTAAAGGGGTTCAAAATGCCCTATTGTTTAAGTAGAGCTTTCATTTTAATCTGCCACAAATTGAAACTATTTTTCCCATTGAACTTATCAACTTTCATTACGGGCATTGACATTATATTCAAAATATAAAATACAACACAACAACTCTTATCAAACAAATTGCAATTTCAGAAAATTGATTAGCACCTCCACTTTAATACTGATAGCCTTAACAAAAATATGCAGTAATCACAATCACAAAGCAAATCTCAATCAAAGCCTCAAAGCACCAAGCACCAAGGTCAAGGAACCTTACCTCAAATGGATCAAATCACTTGGTTTGAACCAACAAAAACGAGCCTAAATATTGAGATGGTGGGAACTCAAAATTGGTAAAAGACTGACCTAGGCGACTGGTGTAGTAAGAGGGGCGGTTGGGCTGGACGGTCCCACCTGGATGCGTGCGGACGCACGTTGGCACACGGAAGAGGGGCTTGATCCATGCGGGTGTGGTCTGATCTCGTCGCGTCTGCGTGCGGAAGAGACTAGTTGCACACGAAGCTGCGCGCGGAAGGTCTGCGCACGGATGGCTATGCGCGGAGACGACTGCATGCAGACAGATTTGCGCGTGGACGACTGCACGTAGTTAGATCTGTGCATCGGACGGCTGTGCGGGGGCAGATCTGAGTGTGGATGGCTGCTTCGTGGGTGATTCCTGTGCAGACGGCTGCGCGCGGGCAATTCCTGTGTGCTGACGGCTGCTACGTGGACGAATCAACTTCGGCTGCTTCGTCCAAAGGGAAGTTCGAAGATCGCCTTCTTTTCCTCTCCAAAGAAACGAACCCTAACTCAAGGCCACGTCTTCCAAAAAGCTCTGATACCACTTGTTATACGTGGTAACCAAGAAAGCACAGTGGAAATCAAATGGAGTGAACAATGAGAAAGGAATGGTGGAAGAAAGAGGATCGTCAAGCACACACAAGGAGAAGCATAGAATTTTACGTGGTTCACCCCAACTTGGGGCTAGTCCACGGATAGAGAGGGAGAAAGCTTCTTTCTAGGAGGCTAGAGTTACAAATCTCTCAACATTACCCTTTGAAAAACCCTAACAAACTTATATAGTGCTTGGGTATTCCGTAAAGGTACAAAGTCCAAAATGCCCTTATACTAGTTACATTATAATTACAATTCAAGACACAGTACAACAGCTCCCTTGATAAACAAAATTTGAGTTGTTTTTTCTAAATGTGTTGGTTTCTTTAAAGATCTTTCCATTACTTTTGATAACTTATCTTTGAGGTTTATCAAGTGTGTGTTTCTTGGTTAATCCTATATATAAGAAAGGTATTGATTTTCTCATCCTTAGTGTTGTAAACATCATGTCTTTGTGGGTGCAACTTTTTTAGAGTCTCAACCCCCTACTTTGACATCTCCAACTTGATGGATCACATACTTTTTCCTATTCTTGTGTGGTTAGAGTGTCTCAAGGTGTTTCATGAGATTAACTGACAGGTTCAAGATAACTAAGACAAATAACTAGTATAGGTATATTGATGTTGTATGTAATCACTTTTGCCATTTCTAACATCATCCTATTTAACCACGCCTTATATATCAACTAATTGATTCAACTTTCCTTGACATGGACCTACCCATTGCACTATGAAAGGGTAAATATTTTGGTTATTAAAGTAATATAGGACACAAGAAATCTTTTTTTGACTTCTGTTGCATTTAAGGTGATCTAGTCATTTAGTGTAGCAAAAAGTAAAACATAATTTCTTGATCCAATGCAAAAGCTTAATATAGATTAATGATTAAAACCACTTGTAAGGTATATATGTCAATACATGTTAGAGACTTGATTCTGAGTGAGGACATCCGAAGAAAAAGCAATTCACAGCCCAGCACTCTAAGAGTAGTCTTAAGTGTTAGTCTAAAAGAAAGAGTTAGCAAAGTGGCGGAAATAGAGGTAATTCAAAATTCAAAGGAAGAAGCAAAGGTAGGAATCATATAACTTGTTGGAATTGTAATCAAAGAGGGCATTATAGAAATCATTATAAGGCACTCAGAAAGGGTCAAGACAATGGCGAAGGAGTAGTAAATTTAGTTTATGATGAAATTGTAGATGTTTTGGCCTGTACAGCTGGCAGTTCAATTGAATCGTGGATTATAGATTCAAGTGCTTCATTCCACTCTACTAATCTTAGAGGACTTTTGAAGAACTATAGAAATATAGAGAAAAAGAAAATTTACTTGGCAAATGATAGATTTTTGATATTGTAGGAAGTGGTGATACTTACATCGAATCTCACAATAGTGGCACCTGGAAGCTAGAAAATGTTAGACATGTTCTTAATCTGGCATAAAATCTAATCTCTATAGGTTAGTTGGATGATGTGGGCTACACTATCTCATATGGAGGTGAAAAATGAAAAATTTCCAGAGGAACCATGGTAATTGCTAAGGGTGACAAGATTGACACTTTATATGTCACTCCTAGTGATGAATACTTGGCTAGTGTGTTTGACTCAGTGGAAGCTAAAACTTTGTGGCACGGAAGAATGACTCAAATGAGCAAGAAAATGATGAAAGTTATGTCATTAAAGAGTAAAATTCTAGGAATGAAATCAGTAGAACTTGAGTTCTGTGAATACTGTGTACTTAGAAAGCAGAAGAAAGTATCTTTCTCAAGAGATTCCAAATTACCAAAGACTCAGAGGCTGGAGTTGACTTAGAAGGAACTTCAACTAATGGAAATGTTGATGAGGAAACAAGTGTAAGTGATGGTGTTATCACTGAAGAACATTCAGAACAAGAGGAAATCCCTGCACAAGTCATAAGGAGGTTAGCCAGAATCTTAAAATCCTATGAAAGGTTTCATTAAGCTTTTAATTATCTGTTGTTAATTATCAAGTTAGATTTTCTTTTTCTCTATATTTCTATAATTCTTCAAAAGTCATCTGAGATTAGTGGAGTGGAATGAAGCACTTGAATCCCTTGAGAACTAGACAACTCTCTGGTAAAAAGGACAACAGAATTTGAACCTTAATTTCATCTTCAAAATCAATCTTTACTGAACTTTAGTTGATATATGATGACATTGAATTCATTGATGTGATCTGCCATGCAATTGCCCTCTGCATCTTTAAATTAAACAGTCTCCTTATCAGATACACCTTATTAGAAGTATACGACTTCTCATATATATCTAAAAGAGTCCTTATTAAATTTGCAGTGGTTTTTTCTTTGGTAATGTTGAATGAAACATTCCTCACTAAGGACAATCTGGTCATGCCAAAGGCCTGCTTGTCCAACAACTCTCAGGTCTTTTGATCCATTTCTTCAGGTTTTGTTCTTGAAAAAGGCTCATATAGCTTCTATTGATAGAGGCAATCCTCTATCTGCATCTTCTTGTACCCAAAATTGTTGTTAAATTTGTCAATTTTGAGCTTCCCGTCTTTGGCCATCTTTGTCGTCCACAATACCAACACCGATGAGAAAGAAGGTACGATTTCAACACCTTGTGCACCTGTGTACATGCGTGCTCCATTGGATAGAGCACCCTATGCCCAGCCCCTTGCACACTTGAGTTTGAGCTCCCATGCGATTGATGTCTAGCAAACCTACGCACTCGGTTGTGATCCTTGTAGGACAGGTAGTAGCACTTTCCACATGATTGCTCGATTGACAACGACACTCCCTCTATGTGCAACAATCGGTGGTTCACTCTTGCGTGCTTGCAAAGGATGCATCTCCTTCGCACGTCGATTCTCCTCGTGCGACACTTTTTCTCCCTTTACAACAATTCCCTTGGAAAGCCCTAGCTTGCGCGCTCCTTTCAAATAGAGTGACGATCCGAGCTTGTGCAGCGACGAGTGATGGCCAATGGCACATGATTGACAACGATTGATGCGGCTTCCTCTTCCACGTGTGATGGCATGACCTTTGGAAACCCTAGCCGCCCAATTCTTTGTTCTCTCACACTCTTCTCTCCCCTCAATGAGGCTTTGATAGCAGTTATTGTGATTCATACAAGAAAAATGAGAAAATGAGGAGGAGAAAAGAGAATCAAACCACAAGAATAAGGGGATTTTTGCGTGGTTCGGTGGAAGCTTACTCCATGAGCATTTTGGTGGCTCTTCACTATGACACATCTAAGATTTACAAGTTACAACATATATATAGGGCACATTAAGGAGAAACCCTAATAACTCATTGAGGCCCAATAGGCCTAGGCAAAAGAAAGAGACTTTTCACACACACATAAGCCCAACAATTTTGTCACCAAAGATATGGGTAGACCTAAGTATTTCCTTGGTTTTGACTGCTGTTGTTTTCCTGTTCTCTTTGTTGATGACAATTTTTCTGGTTCTCCCGGTTTAATGAATAATATTTTGGGGCATATTGTCTAAAAAAGAAAATTTTCTGGTTCTGTCCTTTATTTACTTGATTTGGACTGCTTTTTGTCTGGTCTTGACCAGATCTTTTTTTCGGTCTAAATGGTTTCTGCCTGGATTTCTAGGTTTTGTTTTTGGTCCTAACCCATCCTTTTGGTTGGTCTTGATTGTATTTATCTGTTGTATTATTTTCTCCTTTTTTGGGCCCCTGTCCTATAAATAGATTGAGGCTTTCTATCAAAAACAAGAGCTAAGTATTTCCTACGTAGAGTTTCCATATTTTTGGGAGAATATTTCCTTGTTATAAAAAAAGTATGAGACCATACGTATTGCTTTAATTCTTCCTCCTAGGAGACATCTTTGGAGCCTTTAAGATATGTTGGAATATGTAGATGGATGATTGGGAAATTGATTCATGTAAAAGGTGCCAAGAAATCTATTTTACCTGTCAAAGGTGGCAAGAAATCTATTTTACTATTGATTTATGGTATAGAAAAATGCAAAATGTTAACTCTTGGTCTAGTATTGAAACTATTGTTCTATGGCCCAGCTTGCATGTAAGATGGTATGGTTGAGCTCTCTTTTACAAGTGCTTAAGTTTGTAGTTCAGACTTTTATGGTTATGCATTGTGATAGCTAGGTAACAATATGCAACGTTGCTTAGTGGAGTAAGATTAAAACTCATTCTTCCTATTCCATTTTTTTTATTCTGCAATATTTTGTCCTGCATTCTTCTTTCTGTTAAATATATCAAGCAGGTTTTCAAGCTTCTTTCTGATCTTTAACCTTCATATTTATATGATATTTTATATCACATGGTTATTTGATGTATTCCCAGCTGGAACTGCATGTTTACATTGTTGGACTCTGAATCTCCCATTCATATAATATTATGATATGTATATGTTTTAAACTGCTGAAAGATTCCTTTTCGATCATGTCCAATTGGTACTTCTACCAATCTTATCTTACATGTGTTCCATGCCATGTTCCATATTCAGCTGGCGTTCCAATGCAGACTTTGTTTTCTCTAGACAGTGGATCTGTGACCAAGATGGTAGCTACAGTAAGTTTCTTAGTTTTAGATAAGTGAATCTATTTCATAGCTTATTTTGAACATGCTCTGTCCTTAACAGAGATTTATATATGATGAGTAAGGAAAGCTAAAAATTCTAAACCATGATAAGGGCTGTTCAATGAATGTATGTATGTTCAATAATAATAAGAATAATGAAGGTATATATTTAGATGACTATGAGATTTATAAAAGTAAGACTTTTAAATACTTAAGATCAAAATAAGAAGCAATGATGAAATTATAAAGAATTTTATTCATAAGATTAAGGTAAGATGAATGCAATGGAAAAATGTTTTTGGAGTGTTATGTGATATGAGGATATCCTTAAAATTAAAAGGTAAATTTTATAAAATTGATATTTGCTTAGCTGTACCTTATGACTTAGAATGCTAGGTTGTAAAACAAAGTTAGTATTACTAAGACACGTATGGTTAGATAGATAAGTGGTAATACTATAAAGGATAAGTTAAAAAAAAGAGTTTTTTAGAAATAAAGTGGGAGTTCTTTTTTAATAAAACACTCCAAAATTATTATTCATCAGGTCGCCTACAAAAAAAGATGAGTACGTGGACTAGGGGGACTAGGCCGAAATCCCGAAAAGAAAAAAAGATACAAAGTCCAAATAGAGAAAGTCCCAACAGGCCAGAAACACAGCAAACTAAAAATAATAGAAGTAACAGCCAAAAAAGCATATCCATAATAAATTAAAGGAGAGGGGCAAATAGAAAGTTATTTGCAATTGAGAGTAGAGTTGGCCTTAGTACTAACTCTATGCTCATAAACTAACTTCTTCTGCTTAAGTTGCTGAATGAGAGATATATCAGCAGTGAGGTCTGTATCAACATCGTCATCTTCAGGTAGATTATCCAATTTATCCTCAGAGTCCAAAGAATTTTCCTTATTTAATTGATGTGTCGTACCAAGATGAACAGCCAGAGAGCTATCAGTAGTAAGCAATTACTGAGTTTCAACAGAATTTTCCTGGGAGAATTTAGCTTTGGCTTTGGCAGATTTTTTTTTTCCGTTTATGCTTTTTCTTACCATTTGGAGGAACGTCTTTTTCCACAGAAACAGGAGATAAGGAATAGTCTTCCAACTAGTCTAGAATGTCTTCACCATGATGTTGGGGCACATCCATATCATCCTGAACATTGTAAGAATCCTGTGGGGCAATTCTCATTGGAATGGTATCAGCAGCAGTAGCCACTGGAGGAGTTAAATCAGTAGAAGCAGCCACAGGTGGGGGAGGCAAATGCTGTTGGTTGCTGTCAACATTTTGCGGTACCTCACTAAAGATAGTAGAACCAGAGGGAACTGCAGACTGCTTGAAAGTGTCAGCAGTAGATGGGTGAGGCTCAACCTGATAGTTCAGTTTTTTCTGAAATACTATTATCATTAGGTACTTCATTGCCGACCTTCTCAGTGGCAGCAAAATGAGTATTGTCATGATGTTGCTTCTCTTTAGTGACAGTGACAGTTTCACCCGTTTGGGGTGGCTCATGCACAGTCTTGGTATTTTTATTTTGGACCACACGCCATTGATTTTTTAGATTGATGATTAATGCTAGGCTGGATGTTGTCTATAGGAGCAGAATTATTTTCCATAGATTTTTGAGGAAGTTTCCGATAGTTTTTTGGTAGCATGCCCTATTATAGCACAGTGAGAACAGTACTTGGAGATATTGGGACTATAATCCAGTGGCTATTTGAAACATTCACCTCCACTATTGATGTAGATGTGTGTAAGAAGAGGCTTAGATAGGTCCATTTTGACACAAACAGCAGTGACTTCTGGTCGTTTAAAATGTACCACATCATTATGGACATATACTAATTTTCCAAGAGGAGCCACCAAAGATTTGAGAACATCAACACATTGAAGATGGATTCTTTGTTTAGGCAAATAGACCCACACAGGGGCCCAGGAGGTGCTAAATCCCGGGCTAAAGAGGGGTTCCATCTGAAAACTTGCATCCTACGATTTTTAATAATCCACTGTTCTTTCACCAAAGCTTTAGTATAGTGTCTTCACTGAAATTTAGTTGCAACCTTGCTCGTTTGTCTACCATCCCAGTTGAGTCCCTCTATGATTCTTCTGTCACACGATAGTGTCTTCACTGAAATTTTAGGATCAGGACATCAATTGGCATTGCCTACGACTCCACTCTCCAGCCACCAATCATTCCACATTGATATTCCCTTCAATGCCTGTCCACTTGGCAAAGGAGGTTGCCTTCTTTCATGCTTTTTTCAGCTGAAACCAATAAGAGTTCTTGGACCCTTGGAGAGGTTCATGAGTTAGGCCATGGACAATGTTCATAAATTTGGACCAGCGATTGTCTCCATGGATGTGCCTCCATGTTGCCTTCATTTGAAGAGCCACCAAAACTTCTCCAATATTGCAGACATCAAGACGACCTTCCTGAATGGGTTTTGCTATAATCTTGCAGCTCACCCAATGTCTCCTCTTATAGTCGTTCGAGCTTCCTCAAAGAAAATTTGAACACATCTAATGAATTTTATCAATAATCCCTTTGAGAATATCATAGGCACTAAGGAGGTAAATTGGCATGTTGGTGAGCACTTGTTTGATAAGGATAAATTTGGTGTCAGGAGAGAGAATAATTGTCTTCTAGCCCTCCAACTTCTTCTGAATTTTCTTAAGAATCTCTTCAAAATACACTTGTTTTGTTTGGCCCTTGAATATAGGACAACCAAGGTATCTGAAACATAGATAGCCACATTTCATGTCTATTATTTGCTCAATCATCTGAATTTTGCTAGGTGAGCCTCTTTTGTCTGTTAGGAAAAAACCTTTTCTTTTGTTCATGTGGTAATATTTGGATGTAATGGTATACAGGTTATAGATATCCGGTTAGGGATCCATTTATCCTATACCCTATATATTGTTCTTTACCCTTATCAATGTTACACTTTTTGCCTTGTAGTTCCTTTTGCATATGGTATTAGAGCCAAGGGAGACCTAGGGCATACATCTTCCACCACAGTCCACCTCTTTTGTCGTTGCTGCCACTTGCCATTGCCATTGTTATGTCAGCTCAACCCATGCACATCTCGTGACACCTGTTCGACACGTCCGTATAGGATGTGTGCATTTAGGACGTTCGCATCTACTGTCCATCGTCCTACGTACAGATGTGCCTCCTCTTTTGTGTGTGATATGATGACTTTCCGGTGATCTCTTTTGACCTATAGATGTGCGGTTGCTGAACTCTACCCCTTTTCTCATTCTTGCAACCCTCGAGTAGGTTGTCCTATTTTTTACGTCTTTGTTGAAGACATTTCTGCGATAGCTCAACTTGATTTAGTCATTCGACAATAATCAGGAACTATGGTGAAACTCAATGACCGCAACTACTTGATGTGGTCTAAAAGCTTCACGTTTATTGTTGTACAAAGAAAGAGTGGTCATCTAGTTCGACTACCACCCAATATCAAGGAGGCCTTTTATGACAACTGGTTTGGCAATGATTCAACTATTGTTACATGGTTGGAAAATAGTATGTAGTCACATGTAGCCAAGGGGGTCATGATGCTACATCCCACCAAGGTTATTTAGGACACACTCAAATAGATGTATGCAACAGAGTAGTTTATAATATGAGCAGATTTTTACTCTATGGATGAAAAATCAGATTGTGCAAGAGTATTATGGAAGTATGCGCACGTTGTTTGAGGAGCTTGATGTTTATCAACCTGCCATTACAGATCTAGCTATTTTACGACGATACAGGAATGACCTATAAGTTGTTGCCTTTATGTCCAGTCTTTCTACTTATTTGGCGCCTCAAGTTTGGGGACAACTCTTAGGTGGTGAGACTACTCTAGATTTAGGCACAACTTTCACTTGTGTGTTTCGCATTTCTAAGGTGAGCACTTCAGGTGCTCAAGATGCCTTAGCCTTGGTTGCCAAAAGTCAAACCAATAGGCGAGGAGGATGTACATATTCTGGTTTCGGGAGATGTAGAGTTCCTTGTTCTTATTATGTAAGACAAATCACCAGTTTGACAAATGTTGGGAGGAGTTTGGCAAACCAGTTTTGGCTTGTGCTACCACTGAGACTTTTGATTCTATTGAGGCGCTTATGCCAGCTTCTGCACCTTTGACAATGACTATTTCACAAGCAAACTATGAGATGTTCATGCAATTGCAAGCTTTTGACTTTACTGCTATGATTGCTTTAACATCCACCTTAGGTATGGAAAGGGCTATGGTAGATAGAAGGGATAATCCTTGGATAGTAAATTCAGGAGTGTCACAACACATGATAGGTTGTTCTACCCTTTTCTCTTGTCTAAAACAGCTTCCTAATCTTCATAGTGTTATTGTTGTTGATGGCCATTCTTGTCACATTTCTGGTAAAGGAACTATCTATGTTACCTCCAGAATTTGATATAAGAACACCTTGTATGTTTTAGAACTTTTGGTTAACCTTTTATCCGTTAGTGCTATTACCTTTCAATTATCTTATTTTGTAACTTTCTTTCCTTTTTAGTATACTTTTTAGGATTTGTAGATGGGGGTGAGAATTGGTTTGGGCCATAATAGAAGCACTGTGAAATACATTTTGATTCGTGATACACCTCCTCGCAGATTTCCTGCATTATTGTCGTCTGCTACCAAGTCCTCTCTATTGTGGCACTATTGGTTAGGTCATTCTTCCATTCAAAAACTTCGTTAAGCCTTTCCATAGATGTCTATTCCAAATTTTGCTTGTGAGTCGTGTCAGTTAGGTAAACATAGTTGGTCAACCTTTTCATGTGTTCAACTTGCTCCCAGTTGATCCATGTTTGATCTAATTCATTATGATATCTGAGGGCCAAGTTGTGTGGAGTCTATTACTAGTTATCATTATTATCTTATATTAGTTAATTTTTCCAAAGTTTGTTAGGTATACCTCTTAAATGATCGAAAAAATGTTGACTATTATTAAGAATTTTTTTGTTAAAATTAAGATTCAGTTTTCTCTTACTCTCAAGTATTTTTGTATTGATAATGCTCTGGAATTTGTTAATGCTGTTTTCTAAAGTTTTTATACTTCTTAGGAAATATCGTCATCTATTAGACATTACTAGGACCCTTCTTATTCAAATGAATGTTCCCAAATATTTGTGGTCTGATATAGTCTTGACTATTGCATATCTTGTTAACCGTTTAGGGGTGAAATCCCTATTCATCTTCTGTATCCTAAATGGGAATTATTTAAGTTCACTCCTTGTATTTTTGGCTATGTTGCCTATGTTCAGAACCTTAGCCCAAGAGTAGATAAAAGTGATGCCAAAGCTATAAAATGTGTTTGTGTGGGCTATTCTAAGACCTAAAAAGGATACCATTGCTATCATCTTCCCACCAAATATTATACACTTCTATTGATGCCACCTTTTTTGAGGATCAAGCCTTTTTCTAAGGAGTCTACCTCACCTAGCCCCTCACTTTCAGCTCTTAGTCTTGTTCTCTTTGGTGATGAACCTCCTAATGACACTGGTGAGAACTTGGAGGGTGCTAACAATGAGATAGTTGATCCTTTGTTGTAGGTGTATCATCGGTGATAAAGACATCCCTCAACATCTCTCAAGTTTCACCAATGGAGCCTTCTGATGTAGATCCTTTCACCTAGCCTGAAACTCCTAAACAACCAGCTAAACCCACTGAAAACCTTGATGACATTCCTATTGCTTTTCGGAAAGGTACCCAATTTTGTATTTAACATCCTATTGCTTACTTTGTTTTCTATGACCACTTAAACTTTTCCTATCGTGCATTTGTTGTGGTTGTATCTTTTAAGGATACTCCAAGGACATATCAAAAGGCATCATAGCTACCATACTAGAAAGAAACTATGGATGTTAAGATGGATGCCTTGTAGTCTCGTGGTACGTAGGAGTTAGTTCCCTACCCTATAGATGTTAATGTAGTTTTGTGTAAATGAGTTTTCACTATCAAATATAAACCAAATGGTTCTGTTGAAAGATACAAAGTTTGTCATGTGATCAGAGGTTTTACTCAGGAGTATGGTATTAATTATAAGGAGACGTTCTCTCTTGTTGCCTGACTTAACTCTATTCAGGTTCTGCTCTTCCTTATAGTTAATCAATAGTGGTAGTTACATCAGTTTAATGCCAAGAATGTCGTCCTTTATGGGGATCTTGCTGAGGACATGGAACAACCACCAGGGTATGTTGTTTAGGGGGAGCATTAAGTGTGCAGGCTAAATAAGGTAATTTATAACTTGAAGCAGAGTCCTCGTACTTGGTTTGACAAGTTTAGTTAGGTCATGTTTTGTGGTGACTTCAAATGATGTACTATGGATCACTTCATTTTCATATGACAGTCAACTCAATGGTATATTATTATGACCGTGTATGTAGATGATATTCTTATTACAGGTAATGATATTAAAGGTATTGTCATAACGAAGGAGTATCTTGCCAAAGTATTCTAAACAAAAGATTTGAGGATACTAAGGTATTTTCTTGGCATGACAAGATCGTACTATCCTAACGCAAGTATGCATTTGATCTTTTGGTGGAGAGGATGTTTAGGGTGCAATCGGAAGACAAACCCATTGAACGAAATCCACCTTTTTAGGATACCTCTTCAGAAGAACTTGAAGATCAAGGTCAGTATTGGAAACTTGTTGGAAGACTTATCTACCTTAGTGTTACAAGACCTGATATTGCTTACACTATAGGCCTACTTAGTCAGTTTGTGCATAAGCCACGGCAAGTCCATTAGATAAGCATACAAAGAGTTCTTGCATACATTAAGGGCACTCAAGGAAAATGGCCTCTATGTCAAGCCAATGGACACTTAAGGGTAGTAGCTTTCTTTGATTCTGGTTTTATAGGAGATAGAGGTGACTCGAAGTTCACTTCGAGGTATTTGACATACATTGGAGAAAACTTGGTTACTTAGAGGAGTAAGAAATTGAACGTTGTCTCTTGTTCTAGTGCTAAAGCAGGATACCGGTCTATAAAAGAGACTAGATGTGAAATAGTGTGGTTTAGGTCTCTACTTCAAGAGCTTGGAGTTGCAGTTTAGTTGCCTATGCTCATGTATTGTGATAATTAGGCAACCATCTACATTGCTAACAATGAAACTTTTTATGAGTGCACTAAACACATTGAGAGTAACTGCTACTTTATTTGAGATGTAGTAGTAAAAGAAATCATTTATATGCTACATACACCGTCCTCTAAAAAGCTTGCTGGTATTCTCACATGGGGTTTTTTTTTAATAATACGCCCCACAATATTATTCATTAGGTCAAGGCCACCTATAAACATGACAAAGATTACAAGTATGGGCTAGACTAGACTTTACCCTATTAAAAGTGAGAAAAGCCTAGCGAGCCCAAAAATAAAGGTCAAGATAAGAAAAAACAAAGAGAGGGCCCAAAGGGCCTAAAAGAAAACATCAAGTTGTGTTGAAAGGCAAACCAGTCCAGGTAACAAGAAAAGATGAAAACAAAAAAATCTTAAGCCACTTGAGATCCCATGTCATCCATCTAGTCAGTTGCCACATCAGCCACTTCAATCACCACATCATCAGCTTCCGCCACATCATGGGTGACTTGTAAAGCCAAAACTCAACCAAAAAGGTACAGCACGTAGCCCCAAAAAATTGCCACGTGTGTATCACCAAATAAGTGTTTAAGCCATACATCCACAACCACCTTCTTCCAATAAACCATGAAATTCCAGTGGTACATCAAACTGATTGTGGAAGAATATATAGAATATCTCCAGCGATGTAAAACAAGAGTATAAATCCTGCAATAATGAGAATATCTGAAAGACAAGCGGCCCCTGAGAAATAAAAGAGATATGTAATGGATATGACTCATAAAGGAGTTGAGTCATAGTGTGTTTAATTACATTTGTAACAAGTTAAGTATGACAAATATATACTGTTCAACTTGAGGAGTGTGGTAATATTTGAATGTAATAGTATACGAGTCATGGATATCAAATTCATTTAACCTATACTCTATATATTGTATTTTACCCTAATCAATGTTACACTTTTTGCCTTGTACCTCCTTTTGCACAGTTCACCTTCTGCGTTTTACAAGTTTGTTAGTTATCTAGAGGCTCCATGGTTGCCATTAAGGTGCTTCTTCTACCATTCAGGAAAGAGATAGTGTCATCCACAAATAGAAGATTGCTAATTTTCATTTTCCGACCTCCAACTTTGAAGGGCTTGATCAGTCGCAGCCTTTCGAATTTATGGAAATGCCTACAAAGCAGCACCTCTATAATAATAAATAAACTTGGAGACAAAGGGTCTCCTTCCCTTAAATGCTTGGACAATCTAAAGAAACTATTGTAATGCTATTTGATAGATATTGAATTGCAATCTAGATTCTATTGAGTTGTAACCTAATATATATTGAAGCATAATCTGGTTTTTATTAAAAATAACTAAAATATATTGAATTATAACTTGGATTATATTCAACCAGAACTTAGATTTTATTAAAATGTAACTTGATGTATTTTGAAAAGTTGCTTGAATTTTAAAGTCATTATGAGTTTTGTTTGGTTATTTGTATGTGATTTAAGACCTTTTTCATGCTTGAGAGTACTATATCTCCATTTAATTGATATTTCATGTATGGCAATAGCCTAACAAGTTTATTTAGGTATTTTTATATGCTTATCATTGCGTGTTTTATCTTATCACTAATTTTCAGGTTAAAATTTAGATTTTCTAGTTATTTTAACAAAAGTATTGTATTTTCACCGATATGATCCTTCGTATATTTTCCTTTTTTGAATGATCAATCCTCAATATGATATCAATATTTGAAACATTGGTAAAAAATTGAAAAATATTTAAATTTATATTATTTGGACAGAATTTAGTGGTTGACTAGAATAAATGGAGACAAATGATTCATTTTGCTAACTCCACATTACCAGATTCAAGACTTGATTGTTGTACATTTGGAACCACTTAATAGCAACAACTTTGAAATTTTCAGAAAGTCATTCAAAGTGCATGCATCGTTCTTGTAGAATTATTTTTGAATAGTGGTATTTTTTTGAAGCAAAAAATTGTAGTATAGCCTTTGGGAAATTTGACTTTTCTTGAAAGCTGTATTTTGAAAATTAACTCTCAGAAAGGTTTCCATGCTTTCAAACCATTACTGGTGAAATTCTTCCTTGTATTTGTCTATGAATTCCTGTTTACTTCTGGATCATATCATATAACATGGCTGTTGCTCTTGTTGCATGTTAATGAATGCAGCTATTTTACAAATTCCAACTGTCCATAAGAAGCATCCACCGACATCCCATTACAAACGAATTCAAATCAATCGTAAGATTTTGACATTCTAATGGTTCAACTTTGCTTTTTTGTTTATAGTTGAAAATTAGCTTATATGATTATATGTAATTATTGATGGATATATTCATTTTAGGCTAAAGTAAATACTAGAAAGCTGTAATATACAAAATAAACTGACAAATTTAATGAGATTTTTGATATATAAAAAATCAGAAAAAATAGCATATTTCTGTGCATTACAATACTTAGTCTCTCAGTGCTGCAATTTGGTGTTTAGGTGAGCACCTTGTAATTATGTACATCTATTCAAATTAGAATTATGTGAGATGCACATATTCAATGTCCAATCTCTATATCTTCTGAGAGGGTTACTGCTCAAAGAAAGATCATTAGAGAGAATTTGAATCTCTTAATGTAAATAAACAATGGTTTGTTGGCAAGCATTATTCAATGAAGTGATGAACACTTGTAACCACAACTATAAAAAACAGAGAACTAAAATAATATAACTTGATTAAGATGATTTACGTAAATGGTAGATTGATAGTCAAACTGACTTGCGTTGTGCTTTCTTGAAGTGACAAACTATATGCTCTTTCTGAGCAACATATCTAGAGGGTTGTTTCATTGGGGCTTATTTTTGCTAAGTCACCATATAAGAAAACATTTTTGATATCTAGTTGATGAAACTTCTATGATTTGTTTATTGCTACTAATAGAAGCAGTTGAATGATGTTGAGGCAAAAAATTGGAGAAAATGTTTCTTCATAATTGATGTCATAAGTTTAATCAAAACCACAAGTAACAAGAAAATATACGTATTAACTATTCTATTTGGCTTGTGCTTGATAGTGTATACTTTCATTTTTTTTGGTGAAAATCCTCGATTTATTTAAGGGATGGGGAGCTTATTAATAAGGAGGATACATGTAAGGGGGACTGGGGGAAGACCTTGCCAAAAAAGGACAAAATAATCACTGAGTAAAGAAACTGAGAAAACAAAATGGTATGACTGCTAGAAAAAATTTGGTTGAACTGGAAGAATCTTTTTTAACCGAGAAAACAGAATGTTATGATTGTCATGTAAAATTGGTTGAACTAGAAGAATCCGGTTTAACCGAGAAAATAGAATGGTACGACTGCCAGAAAAATTTTGTATGATAGCCAGCAAAAATTTGGTTTGATCGCCAAAAAACAGGACAGTATAACCGCCAGGAAAAATTGGTTGATCTTGATTTTGAAGATGTTGGTGTCCACCTTACTATGGTAGGGACAATAGGGTCAAGAGACCCTAAGCTCTTCCCTTTCCTCAACTAGCAACTGATGATACCAATTATTACAATCATTGTGAAGTACACTTTCTTCCACCATTATCAATGATATCTCTGCCTCGACCCACCATTAAGATATTTGTACTCATAAAAGTGATCATCTTAATATATTGACATCTTTATATTTTTTATGTAGAGATTAAAGAGATAAAAAATCTACCTTTGGATATTGTAAATATGTGAGAGGAAATTTCTTTTCCTTAAGAATAAGATGAAGCAAATTGTCTCAATATAAAGGGTTGAAGTTGAATTTAGGGTTATGAATAGCAATTTTTTACTAATATTCCAACATTCCAAGAACCAAACAAAGGTATGTCAAAGAAGTTGTAATAAATGAGCGTGTTTCTACTTGTTAGAGATAGGGCATTGTTTTGGCTATACAAATCTTTCATATTTGGATTTGTTTACCCTAATCTTGTGTATGCGCTCTTTTATATTTGATGACAAACCTAATGATGGATTCATTTCGTACTCTACTATTCCCTATGGTATTAAGAGCCAGGGGATGATCCTCTTTCATTTCTTACTCATTCTCTAGTGACCTTGCCATCAAGAGTTGGGGGTGTTGATCTTCTTTCCTTCCCCCACCTCTTTCCATACAAGTTTTTGCTTCTAGTTTTCTTGTGGATGTGCTAAGCCTCTTTTCGTCAATTTGCATGCTAGGGTTTTGTAGACACACTTCGAACAATCTACTCATACTCCTGTTGTTTAACATGGACACCACAATATATTCTTGGACGACAATGCTAACAACCACTGATGTCAAGCTAAACACACCAACTATCTCCATTGGGTAAGTGTGGCTTTGAAAAATTCCTAGTGGCATACATGCAAGAATAGCATATCACCATCGATCCTCTAGAGGGTAAAGCAAAAGAATATGCTAAGTGGTATATTGTCGATTGTGTTGTCTTCTCTTGGATCATCAATAACGTTGAAGACCATTGCTTGCATGTCTTGCATCCAATTGGTGAAATATGTTTGGGACACTCCATTCAATATACAATGATGAGCAGAACATCTCACATGCATGTATGGTTTACAAAAAGCACTTTACACATCAACAGAGAGAGTATTCTGTCCATTACTACAATCAACTCCACATGCTCTTAGATGAACTTAAGGTGTATTAGCCCTTTGTAGTTGTTATTGTAGTGATGAAGAGATATTGAGAAGAGCTTGTGGTGGCCATCTTCTTGGCAGGATTAAACCGTGATCTAGCATCTCAAATCAAGGGACAAATCCTTGGTGTCAATACTGTGTTGTCTTTACAAACTACTTTCAATAGGGTGTTGCAGATTTTCATCATAGCCCCTACGGCCTCTATCGAGGCATCTACCCTAGTAGTTACGATCGACAATCACAAAGCCCATGGAGCACCATTTTAGTGTGGTTGTAAAACAACTAGAGACAAGCCTTTTTCCCCTTGTATTCATTGTAGACTGAAGAACCATCCGTTCGATTGATGTTAGGATAAGTTTGACCACCCTCCATCCGCCAATCTTGCTTTTGCTGATGATACTACAAGCTCAGACAACACTGTGTAGCTTTGTTTGATTAGTAGTTTACATGTATACTATGATGAACTCCTTCAGATTTAGCAAAACTCCACTGCTATAGTAGCTCTCACTCTTTCCTTAGGTATACAAGCCATGCACACTATTTTTAGTGATTATTTATTTATTTTACTATCATGTGTTCTTAGAAAACATGGAATAGAATATTAGTTACATATAAGCAAGGGAAAACATTGTTGAAATCTCACCTTGCTAGTCCATGACCTGAAGATTGCTGATGGTTCTGCACCCTTACCTCACATGCGCGAGTGTACAAGTCGTCAAGATCATCTGTTCTACTTCTTGCACGCTTAAGGCCAACTTCTATCTCCTACAAGGTAGGAGTTGGTGGCTCACAACCTCTGCCCTTTTTTGCACACATGGTGAGGGATAGTTGTTCAAGAGAAAAAAGATGTTTTTTTTTATCCTAGGGTTATGACAGGCAAATTAGTAAAATGGAAATTTTCTCTGTCCTTGTAAAATCTCCTAAAAAAACCATACGTTACATTATGAACTTACTTTAGTCAATTTATGCTTAAGCTTAGAAATGCCCATTGGTAGGAGGCTATGTTCTTGTATATATTAAACAAACTTAAGGAATGATTGATTCATGGGAAGCATGGACATTTAATATTGAAGGATACTCAGATTCTAATTATGTAGGTGACAAAGGAAATTAAAATCTACATTTGGTTTTTGTACATATATTGAAGGAAATGTTATTGCAAAGAAAATGGCAAGCCCCAATGTAGGGCTCTTAAAGCTCAATGTTGATGGAGCCATGACGGAAAATGGCAAGGCAAGTGGAGGAGGCATACTCAGAGATGTATTTTGCAACCTGAGTTTAACATTTCTTACTTCTACAATGATTTGCTGATTGTTGTTGCAGAGGTTAGAGTAGTTTATGATGGACTCCAATTATGTGTGAATGTAGGAATCAACCTCAGTGATGTTATGATCAAAGTAGATTCCAAATAGGTTGTTAGGATGCTGTTGAGTAATGAATGTCATTGCCGGCAGGCTTCCTCCCTTTAGATGCATCTAAAAGATCTTATAGTTAAGACTTGTGGCATCTATCACACTTATGGAAAGCAATAGGACTGTGGATGCTTTACCCACAAAAGCCCTCAAATGCAAACTTAGGAAGATCTATCACAACATTACACAACTGCCACCAGAAGCCCTTTCAACTTACAAGAGTTTTCCTACAACACCTCCTTCCATACAGCAACTAGGATGACATCCTTTTTAGTGGTGTATGGTCGGCAGCCACCCAACCCTTTAACTTACATCTTAAGTACCATTTAGGACCTGGAAGTGACAGTTTTGGCGAAAGGGACGAAGTACTCAAGCTCCTCCATCTGCATTTGGCTAGAGCTCAGAATCACATGAAGCAGTATGCAGATCAGGGTTGACGGGAGATTGAATTCAAGGTGGGGGATTGGGTCCTGGTTCAGTTACACCCCCACAAGCAAGAATCAATCTGCAGACATCATCACATGAAGTTACAACCCATCTACTATGGACCCTATCAGGTGCTTCGAAGGATCGGTCAAGTTGCTTATGAGCTCGTGCAATTCCAATATACACTTGGTGTTTCATGTGTCATTACTAAAAAAGTACTATGGATAGCGTTTGATCAATGCAAGCTGGGAAGTCACTGAAGAAGATGAAGCTATGGGGTGTCAGCCCATCTGAATCCTATAGCTTGTAGAATGGTCAAGGAATGAAATCGAGCAGCAACTAAGATTCACATTCTATGGGTTCATGATGGATAGGAGAGAACCAATTGGGAATACTACCATGCGATTGTGTCGAATCATCCTAAATTGGAGCTCGAGGATGAGCTCCCTTTTAAAGGGGGAGGAGATGTTAGGAAGGGACCCAATTGTCCCAAGAACACTATAGTTGTTGTAAAGGCGAGGTTCATCGAGGAAGATGATCTAGCTGGCAATCCCTGGTTGGTGGACAAGCGGGCACCACATGGCACGAGCAAGTAAAGTCTAGGGTGGTTGTCACGTGTTGTGCACAAGTCCTAGTATAAATAAGACCTTGTAGCTCCTTTTTGTGGAGGCGTCAATCTAGAAGATCATTTCTGGATTCGCGTGCCTTCTACTTTCTATGTGAACATTGAATGCACATATCTATTTTCTTCTCATCTTCTATTTCAACATTTTCCTACCCTCACTTTCTCTCTCACACTATCTCAACCCTCTCTCGCTTGCGATCTTTGAGCAACTACAAGTGAATCACGGCAACCACTCGAAGCATGACTCGGCAAAGGAGGGGCGATGGTGAAACCTCTCATAGCATTTACCGACTTACAATATAACACACAAATACATAAAGATATCCAATCTAGCATATGATAAAAATTATAAACACCACAACGTGATCATCTTTCATGACACGTACATATGATGCCTGAGTTTACTCATATCTTTGAGGGTCTAGCAACATCATTCATGCCACAACGTGATCTTCTGGTATCTATCTATGTCCATTACTCATGCACTCTTACATATATCAGATTACCATTAATCACCACTTAACAGAAGTTGCTATCTTATCTTTCAACAGTTGAGGTAAACACATTATCACCGAAGTATGTACTGAAATAGAATGTGTTTGAACTACTATCTATCTATCCATCTATCTATTTTTAGCTTGTTAATTATATCCTTCAGACTTTTGTAATGGTCCATAATGAAATGGGGCTTCTTAAGAAATCTGTCTTTTTCAGAACTATGCTTCCATAACATTATCAAGTTCAGACACCATGAATCACCTGCACCACATGGTATTAATGGTTATCCATTTTAATCCAGCTTCAACTTGGGAGATAAGAAAATTAAACAAGCAGCCAACTTCAAGTGTTTCAAAATGCCTTGTGACACAAATAGTGGAGGTACGCCCTGGCTTTTGGGATAGGTGGAGGAAACGTTTTTGCTCTGGGTTTGAAAATACCATGTCTTTTGCTCTGCTCTGCCAAGTTTCAGGTATCTCGTCACAATCTTGTATCTATTTTTAACATTGTTGTAAAGGACAAAAAATGACCATTTAAATTCTATTCAAAGGGAAAAATGGCTATTTTACCCTTTTAATGGCCACTTTCGTCATTTCGTAAGAAAAAAATGTTTTTTCATGTTTGTCTGTTTAAATGGCCATTTTTTGATATCATAGATTTCAATTTTTGAGCTATTTTTGTTAACATAATTTCACTAATTTGTTATGTATTTTGATGTTTATAACTTTAATTATACTTTTTATATATTTATTTATATTTTCAATGTAATTATTTATTCTTGAGTGACTATTACACATAATAAAAATATATTTCTGAAATTCTATTAGATGTGATTGAATTATAATTTATTTTATTAACTTATCTTGATGCTTTCATATTTTTAGATATATTTATATTTTTTATTTTTTATTTATATTGTTTCCTCAACAAAAGCCCATACTTGAACCTCCATTTTTTGAAAAAGATTTTTATTTTCAGTTATATAATGTCCATTTTTCACAACATTGATTTTTAATGCATTGAACTTTGCTCTTGAGAACTTCAAATTTTTTACCTAATATATTTTATGTTCTATCATTCTGATCTCCATGTCAAAAAAGACAAGAAAAGCTTCAAACATGCATCATTTTCTCTGGTTTTTACCGAAAAAAAGCCTTCAGTATTTACCCTAGTTACATTAGAATCATGCTGATTTTTTTAATTTCTTCCCCTTTTTTCCACTAAAATTCTTGATTGGTATTTTGTATTTTAAGGATTACGAGAATATTTTGGAGCAAATCCAGAGTTGAGTTTAGATTCTATTTCATACACCCGTGCTGATAGTTCTGACATGCACACTGCAAGTCCTATATTTGAGGATTCGGACATAAAAGATGAGTTTTATGATGCAATTGCAAATAGTGAGATTTTAGAAGATGAAGACAGTGATGAGGAGTGTGAATCTCAGGTACCATTTCTATTTTACTTCATTAATCCAGTAGCAACTAGCAAGTACTGACTTATTTTATTGCTTTTGGTGAAAGGCTTTCCTCTCACATGATCTTGCTTTTTCTTTTGTGAGGGTGGTGTTAGCATGAAACTGAGGAATATCTCCTGGGCAATAGCGAGCTTGTCTTTGAAGAGAACTACAGGTTTCAATGCGATCCTAGATTGTTAATATTTGTACCATTTCTGAAGAAAAAAAAAACTCCATGAAAAAATGTTGGAAGATATAGAAAGAAATTCCCTTGTTTTTTGAGCAGTCAAGAAATAACATAACATTAATCGGGAAAAACCTAATACAAGAAAAAATTAAAAGTCTATCAGCAAAATAGGCTTTGGTACAGTGAAAGAAACAAAGAAAAGAAGAAAACTTGAAAATGTTTAGAAAGTACTGATTTCTGGGGAGAAAGGGGTAAGGCAGGCTCCAAGGTAAGGACTCAACCAAAGCTTCATATTAGCTTATAATTAAATTAAGGCGGGCTCACATATTCAAGTTGGATTCCCCATCACATGTTGCTGAAGTAGACCATTAAACTAGAAGAAATACCACAGCTTGTCCAAAGACCATCTGATCCAGCTTTCTTGAGCACACTTATGTTCTTCCCAGTCCACTGTTTAGTATGGCCAGATGGAGAAGAAATACTAGTGAAAAAATTAACTGAGGGTTAGTGTATGGGATCCCAAAGAGATCACTTGATTGAAACTACTTGCACCCTGTTCTTTGCTTCTCCCGATCACCTAAGTCAAAAACATTAGTCATCCAATAGGATTAGATGATGAAGATTTTCATGTTGCTGCGGAAGAATAATAATGTCCTTGCTTTCTCAACAGTTTCATGTCAGAATTGGAAGTACCATCTTCTATTTCCTTTTTCAGAACCAAAAAGAAAATATCTGCAGCTTTTATGCCCCCAAAGATTGAAGCATCATGGAAAAATATTTCCATGATGGCATACTTCCATGATCCTATTCTTTTAAGAAGTAAAATTATTTTTATTAAACACTCTGGCATCACCTAATATTTATTTCCCTAATCTTGTATGAACAGCGAAAAGTGAACTGGATGCCAATATTTCTCCTGTTACAATTGATCTGAATAAATTTCATGGGTCCTTACACCAAGCAAAAAACGAAGCAGACACAAATTGCTGGGCCTGTCCAAGTGGACAAGGATTTATGATAAGAGGAAAAACATACTTAAGTGACTTTGCAAAGGTAATTTTGTCTGTATACTTTATAGCGTACTTAATAGTTTTCAAATGTATTTCTTTTTTTCATTATTTATACATTTTGTTTGGCATGATGCAATGGATCAGTTTTCAAATCCTCTTTTGAATTTAGTTATACTATGAAAAACTCAGTTGAAGTTGTTATATTTATGGAGTTCTTTTTCTCATTGTTGCCTCACTTAAAAACATGAGATTTGGTCACATGACCATCTTTGGATTTTTGCCGTTCTATGGGAAATTATAATTTGTTTCATGTTATTCCATACAGGTCCAAATATTAAAAAATTAAAGTATTGGAAATTTACAGTAGTTAATATCTTTTGTAATGCCATTAAAATTTTGCATGTATATGTTTCATATGTTAGATTTATTAAAAGGGATTACTAAAATACCTATTCCATCCATCTTTTATGTCACTTTTTTTACTAAAACTCTACCATCTTCATCCTTAATATATTTGTTTTAAGTCTCCAGATTTCCTTTCACTTGTCTTACCCAATTTATATATTGTATTCTCCCCTTGTTCCATGTTCAAACTATAGTATAATTCCCTTTTCTGCAGTATAAAATGGAAAAAAAACAATGGAATCGCAGAAAGAGTTGCAAAATAAAATCTAATAAGTAATGACGTGGATTGTTATTCAAAAAACATTAGAAATGCTTTTTTACATTCTTTACATAATTGGGAATCTGGGATTTTCTCATAATCTATAAATGCTACTCAAGGATAATTTCATCTTTACGAAACACTGAAATAGATTAACCAGAACTGGGAATTATCTGCAGATGATTCCATAATGAGTTCATTTTTGTATGATAAAATTTCAAGAGTTTGTCTACTAATGATAGCAGTTGACACATGCATAAATATAATATGAAAACACTGTATGAATAAATAGGTTAATTTTATGGATATGTATTACAAGGCCTATCTGTAATAGGCTCTGGTCTCATGGAACTTTTTCATTTCCTTCTTGCTTGGTTGTGATGTGCTTATGTCATGTCACATTTTTCTAGGTGATGGGAGGGGAACCTCTTCTGAAGCTTGTTGCAGTTGACTGGTTCAAGACAGAGAATCGAGTTGATGGAATAGCATTGCATCCCAATTCTCTTGTTCAGGTAACAAGCTTAGGTCCATTCTGCATTTCTTCATGGTCTATGAAATGATTTCACCTTTGTCCTTGCTGACATGTAAATATCTAACTTAAAATCAATTTGTTGAATATAGACATCCTTCGTTATGTTAATTCATATCATATTTTGATTTTGTCCATGTGAAAATCTTCCATTACTTTCCTATATTCTTTAGGTTAGGTCCTACTAGTGTTTTTATAATTTGATAGATGTTTATAGATCTGCTAAAATCATTCTTCTTTGATACTATGTCAAAATGTGGATATTGAAGTCAAAATCAATCACTTATAAGTGGACATGTCCCCTTCATATAAACCCATATCATTTTTTATTTTGTCCATGTGAGCCTATTCCATTAGTTTTTAAAATTCATATCAGTGGAAAGAGATAATGAGATAATTGTATTAACATAATAACAACTGTACATACATATACAACTAAATGGGTAAATGGATCCTCAGTTATTTGGGTCCATCTACCCAACACTTTCCCTCTACTTGGAAGGTACATATTGAACATTCCCAACTTGTTATAAAAATGATTGAACACTCTTACACTAAGACTCTTGATGAACATATGCGAAATTTGGTTTGAGTGGGAGTTGCAAAAGTATCCTTGCTGTTAATGTAAATAGTAGCTTGATTGTCACAATGTATTGTTAGGATCATACTTTACTAGAAGGGAGGGATGAATAGTGAATTAAAATTGATTAAGCAATAAAAACACAATCAATCACACAAAAAAACAGGGAGAATTTTTATAGTGGTTCACCCTAAACAAAGGTTAATTCACTCCTCAAGGCACCCTCCTTGAGAATTTCACTATAACCAAGTGTTTTCATAGGTTCATACCCTAACTTTTACATCCTTTGCTTTTCATAGGCTCAGCAAAGTAACCCATTGACAAGGTCACCTTCGTGTCACCTTGCAAAGTAACCCTTTGTAGTCCTCACCACAGCTTGGTAAGAGAGCTTTTCTTACAATTCTTAGACAATTTGCAAGACTTTTGTGAGAATCAAGGAGAAACACAAAACACACAAAATTGTTCACAAAAGCAAATAACAAGAACACACAAGAAAACACACAAAAAGCCTTGTTACTCCTTGCTTGTCTTCAACCTTTTTATAATTTAATCTATAGCCAAAAATAGAATGTTGTCTTTCTATTTGTCACGAACTAAATTTTTTAAATCTTCCTTTGAATTTGAATTCTTGCTTTTACTGGTTTTCATTAAATATTGACAAGTATTTATTAATTTGATTATGCAAAAATTGATCCCTAAAATCTTGGATTAATAGATTCTATATCCTACAGAAATTAATTAACAATTAGATGGAATTTTCGTTTATCTTCAGAATGCCTGAACCTATAGAATAGATCTTCCATCAAGCATTAAATACAAATTTGTAAAAGCACAAGTGATAATGGAATGTTTGTCAAAATACGCTAGGCTATTAAATGGATGGTTTGGTAACATTTTCCCGACTTTTCGTTTCTGGACTTTCCAGTCTGCACAAACTCTCCTTTATTAAATTAAAGCTTCCTTCTTCTTTTTTACTCCTAGCTTTTGGGAGTAGAAAAAGTGATTTTTAAGAGAACAATTTTGAGATTGAAGGAGAGAGAAAAATAATTTTGATAATGAAAGAAGTAGATTGGGGAATATGTATGTTATCATTAAGCTAGAAGTACTTCTAAAAGTTGAGAGTGAAAAAAAAGAATGAAACCTTAATAGAATGTTCATCAAAATATGCTGGAACATCCATTTAATACACCTGCAATGATTCAAATAAGTTGATAACAGAATGTCCATTGAAATACGTCGGAACATTCATTTAGTAGCTCTGCATTCATTTTCTATAATATTAACAAAATATCTGTTAGATAACCTCAGAACATCCGTTCAGAAGCCCTGCATAATTTCAGATAGTAAATTCGTCATAGTATATATTAAAGTAGAAACCAATTATCGAAACTGTCATGCCTTGCCTTACAACTAATGGATGGGCCGACAATTCACTAATTCTTCTAGATTTTTATTTTTAAGAGAAGAGACCAATGAAACATAGAAATTCATATTACTTCAGTTACAAAAGACATTTCAATGTCAACATATTGAGGACCATAAGACGTAAGGACCAGTAAATCCAATATTTTTTTAAGAGACGAGGTTCACACATGAAGGAAATTCAACAACATAGTCTCCGATTTTCAATTACAAGTTCACTAGCAAAATAAACCACACATCCACAAAGGGATTCTATTCAACAAAAAGAACAACACAACCACAAAAACAACTTAAACTACTAATGAGAATTCCCAATCCTTTGGCCCACCTGCATAAGGGTCTTCACAAAAAGGAGATCCAATCCCAATGACAAAAGGTGATCGTCATTCCTTCAATCCCTGGCAGCTTCAGTTGGTTGGAGGACGAGGGTGTGGTTCTGCACAAAAGAAGTTAGGCAATAACAAATATTAGGGGTGCCGAAATATACCCAAACCATACAACCCAACAGAGTGGAATAACATCATTCATGGTCAAACAAGAGGAACAGGGGAAGCCTAGCTTCCACCCAAAGAATTCTGAACGATAAGCAATTTGAGGGCACAGTGGATTTAGGGAAAAAGCATGTTTCACGTCTGACCATTTCAAAACCCTCATCTCGTTCGGAACCATTGTTGGCAAGCCTTCAACCCTTATTTCCAAGGAAACAAGAACCATAGATCAAGCTGTCTCTCAGGCTCCCAATGGTGGGCTGGTACAGAGGGATTTCTCCCTTTTTCCCATTTCTCCATCTCGTGCACCAAGCAAACGAAACATTAGATCGAAACCCATCACAAGTCTGCACAAATGTAGAACTTGCTATAGTGTTTCAACTCATGAAAACTCATAAAACGAAATAACCTTTTCTTGCACTAGTTTGAATAATCAACAGTATGAAGGCATAAAAATCAAATCAGCTTCAACATCTCCACTAAAGGAACAATATACAACATTATATTCGATAGAGAAGTAAGTGGTGAGAAGACCACTCACTTGATGCTCCTTGATCCCCTTGATAGCTTACAGAACCAGCTCGCACGTCCCTCAATCCATATCCTAAACCACAGAAATCCATCACAACTCATGCGTTTTCTTCATTACACACAACTGCAGGTTGGGATTAGCTTACCTACGTGAGCAAAGGACGGAGGAGCCTCCCTCCAGTTGGTCAGGTACGCCTTCCGTGCCCTAACCTGCCCTGAAGATAAGTGAAATAGAAGCACAATCACCCTAACCTCAATCGAGGAATATAAAGCTATAGACTAGAGGGCACAGATGTAATTTTCCAAAGTGGAAAATTACTAATTTCACCCCTTTTCAGATTTACCTTATCTTAAAATTTTATTTTTATATGCCTTCAAAAATAACCTGGGTGTCACATTTCACCCCCTAAGAAGAGTTTTGGTCCCCTAAAACAGATTACTATCTCATACCTGACCCTTTTATGAAGGGAAGTCAAATAGATGGGGATATTTCTGTCAAGCCTCCTCCTCAAGCTCCTAGGTAGCCTTACGTTCAGTGTGATTGCTCCATTGAAACTTAACATATGGAATATCTCTTCTTTTCAGATTTTGAACCTTTCAGTCCACAATTTTAATTGGATATTCTACATACAACACATCCGGTGTGGGCACATCCTCCTGGGTAATAATATGAGTAGGATTTGGCACATATCGCCGCAACATAGACACATGAAAAACATTGTGCACTCCTGCATAAGCTGCTGGTAAGGCCAATTCATAGGCGACAGGTCCTACTCAAGCGGTAATCTCGAATGGACTCACATAACAAGGGTTAAGTTTTCCCCATTTCCCAAATCTGGTGATTCCCTTAATGGGAGTGGTCTTCAAAAACACCTGATCTCCCACCTGAAATTCGAGAGGTGTTCGGCGGTTGTCTACATAACCCTTTGTCTACTCTGAGCAACTTGGAGTCAGGCTTTGATTATCTGAACCTTTTCAACAGTTTCTTGCACTGCTTCTGGCCCTATAAATTGTCTTTCTCCCACATCGTCCCAATGCACAGGTGACCTACATTTCCTTCCATAAAGGGCTTCATAGGGAGCCATTTGGATGCTTAAGAGATAACTATTGTTGTAGGAAAACTCTACCAAGGGTAGATGCCTATCCCATGCTCCCTTAAAATCAATGGCGCACACTCGTAGCATATCTTCCAATATTTGGATAGTTTGTTTTGATTGCCCATTGGTTTGAGGATGAAAAGCTATATTGAATTGCAATTGAGTTCCCAATGCCCAATGAAGACTCTTCTAGAAATGTGAAACAAACCTCGGGTCTTTATCTGACGTAATAGTAGCCAGAATTCCATGTAATCTAACGACCTCCTTGATGTAGAGATCAACCAATTTGTGCAAAAGGCAACTAACACTCATGGCAAGAAAGTGTGCTGACTTGGTGAGTTTGTCCACCACCACCCATATGGCATCATGTCCTCGATTAGTCCGCAACAATCCTACCACAAAATTCATAGTAATGTGCTCCCATTTCCACTCCGGAATTGGCAGTGGTTGTAAGGTACCTGCAGGCCTCTGATGTTCAGCTTTAACTCTCACAAATCAAACATTTAGCAACAAAGTTTGTAATATCCCGTTTCATGTCAAGCCACTAGAACTTATTTCATACATCATGATACATCTTAGTACTCCCAGGGTGTAAGGTTTAGGTCACCTGATGTGCCTCATACAATATTTTCTTCTTAAGATCGGGGTCCGCAAGTACACAAAGCCTTCCTCGATATCTGAGTGTCCCATCTTGATGCACATCCCTCAACTTAGCAACAACTTCTTGCATCCTCCTACAAATAAGTGTCTACATTTCAACATCCATAACACACTTCCAATGTGGAAAGGTAAGTGCATCATAATGAGTTTTAGGAATTGATTCTGAAAAAATAACAAACATAAACTGCTTGTAAGGTGGGTGAAAGTAAAACATAGAACTATAAAAATAGCTTAGAAGATTGGATTTTATCACGATAGTCTAGAATTATTTCATAGTCGATTAGGTATAAACTTAGGGTTTAAATAGTACGATTCTCCAAAAAATGGTTTAGAAATTTGGAGTTTTATTTTGGTATTTCAAGGATTTTTTGTGGATATTCCTGGATATCTTATGAGGTGAACTGCACGGTTTTCTAGCAATTCAACATGAAAAACTAAGGTTATAACAAGAAGCCCTTTTGTTATAATGAATTTATTACCTAGAAATTCTCGGAAAAATCGTAGAAAAACTTCTCACCAATGGATACCATGGGTGAGGCATTTTCTACCATGGGCAAGACTTTTTTGATGAATTAATTTTGTTATAATGATGGAAAATTTTGTTATAACGAAATTGTTTCTTGCACTACACTTAGAAGAAAATCCGGAGAAAATTCATAGAAAATCTAGAAAAATGATTTTCACATAACATTTTGGGTAACTAGCTTCTAGACACCAGGTTTACCCATCTTACACATTTTTGAGTATTCATGAAAATTGTTATAACGGATGACATATTCATTATAACGAACCTTCTTCCCAAAACAATTAGAAGTGATGTCATGCAAATCATTATAACGACTCTATGATTGTTATAATGAACATTCATCCTAGGACTTGAAGGACTAGTTTTGCTTATTTTAATTATTAACGGTAGGCCTTAACATTATAATGATTTGGATTTCCCTTGAAACAATAACTTTTGAAATATGGATCGGAATAACGAATGTTATAACAATCATTTTAGTCGTTCTAGAAAATATGACCGTTGCATAAATCTTTATAATAGTTGCAAAAACGTTATAATGATTTTGATAGAAAAACTAGCCATTGAACTCCTTATTAAGCCTATAAATAGGAATGATTAGCTAGTGATTAGGCAATCTTTTTACACACATTTTGCATACATACACACAAAGGCTTCTAGCGCACATCTGTAGAGCCCATTGTAGATCTTGAGAAAGCAACTTGAAAGTACAAAGTTCAAAGACTTCATCACTAAAGCATTTGTCAAGATCAATTCTTTGTAAGTGTGCTGTAATTGGTCTATAAATCATTTCTCTGTTGGTTTTGCTTGTGTTTGACTATAAACACAAGTGATGTGCTCTTGTGGATTGAAGTGGTTGGTTGAAGAATTTTACCTTAAACTCTTATAGGTTGGAGAGCCGTACCTTAAATTTACTCTTGAGTGTTGTTAATTGGGGAGTTCTACCTTAAATTCCTAATTGTATGTTGGTTTAGTGTTAGAGCTTAAACACTAGTTTGTAGTTTGATTTGAGTAGTGATTAGATTAGGCTTAAACTTAAATAGCTTGATAGTGGATGTAACTATTTGGTGAATCACCTAAAAGAATTCTTTATGTTCTTTTATTTCAACATCATTTTGATTAAGTTTGCTATATTGAAAACTTTGGGCTTCAGTTTAACAAAAAATCGGATTAACAGTAAAACCTTTTGTTAATCCGTTTTGGCCATTTTCCCTTCTAGTAGCTTTCGGACCACCCAAAATATATCGAATAGACTAAACTTAGTTCCACTAAATATGATCCCTGGAGAAAATGGATTAACAATTGGAAAATCATTAATCCGTTTTGTTCAAAAATTCAATCATTGGACTCACTTTTCACTTTATAAATATGATCCCTAGTTCAACCCAATTCAAACCTTTTGCATTCTGAATTTACATACGAACTTTAAGCTCACAATTCTCACTTCTTACACTCATTGAAGATTAGTTGAAAATTCTTGTAGGTGCATAAAGCTCAAAGCATTCACCATTTACATCTTCTCTAGGAAGAGTAATTGTAAGTAAGCTTAAATTGGTTTTTGAGTTGTATTGGTCACATTTTTATTGGTGGTTTGTACTTGTGCTTTCACCATAAAACACAAGTAGTTCACTCTATGATTAGGAGTGATTAATTGAAGAGTTCGACTTGAAACTCTTATTAATTGTGGTGTTCTACACTAAACACTTGTATAAGATTGGTTAGGGAGTGTAATAAAAAACTCTTGTGTAGTGATTTGTATGTTCAACCTGAAACACACATTTTGTAACTTTGATTATAGTGGATTTGATTAGACTCAAGTTTGTATAGTTTGGGGCTAGATGTATCTAGTTAGAGAACCACCTAAAATTCTTCTATGTACTTTTATTCTTACTACATATTGTGTGATTGCATTTAATTGTTCAAAAATGTTAATTACAGGTTATTCACCTCCCCTCTAGTGGTTAAGTTGATCCACACAATTAGGTTAAAGTATTACGTCTTATAGGATTCAAGTGTCTGATGTTGATTTTTTCATCCATTAAGAACATGAATAAATTCCATATCAAAATTACACATCACCAACACATTTTATGACAATGCACCTTTCTTATTACTCAAAGATGCAATTTTTTCTCTAAAAAGAAAAGTTAAAGGCAACTAAATATTATGGTATTATGATGACACTATAAAAATAAAAATTTACCAGGATATGCGGAAAGACCTTAGGATCATTACAAATCCTCTAGATATTGATGATGATAACTTGGCTAAAAGAATATCACTCAGTTTTGGTACCCATTTTCAATTTTAGTATTTCTAAGATACACAAACATCCTAGCATTTTCAAAATACACAAACACCCCGAAAATGCTAGAATTGAATTCCAACATTTTCAATTCTATCATTTTCAGGTAGCACAAATAGCCTATAGTTTGACTTGCGTCATATTTGTCTAGAGTTATATGATCAAAACACACCTTTATATCCTTTGTGGTTCAATTAGAATAACCATGTTATTTTTTCTTGTTTTCTAATTTTACTTGAGACTTTGACAATGTTTTTCGTTTCTTTATATCAGTCTGAAGCTGGAAAAGAACTTCCATTTATCGTAGCCATAAATCTACAGGTAAGTCTTTTAATATGCCATTCCATTCTAATCTCTTAACTAAGTTTGCATGCTACTTTGCTTTTGAATTGCACAAGAGAAGTCAAGAATAATATTATGGTGTCAATCAAAATAGTAGAACTAGCGGATTTATTATTTGATTTCTTGTTTCCCTTTTCTATTTTTACCCATGTAGCTTTGTTATTTTCTTAATGAGTTGTCATTTCTCCCTCCTTCCTATTTTCAGTATGAAATGTTCGTGTAGCACAAAAAAATTCCTATTGAAGTCAAGTAGAATTCAAGAAAAATAATTAAGTTTTTGCCTTCCATATGTTTTTCTCCCTATTGTCAATTTCACTTAGATCTCTCCATCAAATTTCCAATTAAATAATATTAACATTTTCTTGTTAAAAAACTTATATTTATTTATAGGGCAGAGGTTCTAGAAAAAAAAATTACAGAGAAGGCTAGACCTTTGCCCTTGACGAAGCTAAAAAGAAAATTTAAAACAAGGAAAAAGGTCTAACTCCTATGACCAAACCTTCTTGAAGGAATGAGTTTCCCATCTGTCCAGCTGCCATTCATGTCTAGTCCGCAGGGAGAGTTTCCCAACACTCTCGCAAATCCTTTCTCTTGCAGGTAGGCTCCTTCCTTTTCCAAACAATGGGAAACTTTTTGTCCTTCTCAAAATATACGATTGATGGTATGAACCTATTTCATCCAATACAACAATTGATCCCAAATAAGAGACTTGGTAGAGCTTGCATTCTCCCTCCTTGACCATGTCCACGACACCTTTGGAGTTGAGTTCAACAATCACATAGTCTGAAGCAATATTGTGAAACTGACAGAGTGTGTGGTTGTCATAAAGAAATCTTTGTCCCCTGATAATTGCTGTGGATTCATTTTATTTATTGGAAAAAGTTGCTGTCAATCTTCCTTCACAATTCCTGATACCTTCCCCTCCTTGAACTTGCCATTATCATTCCATTAGAGTTGAGCTTGAAGAAATCTTTGTCCATCTTTTTCAAAGCTACACTGACAAACTTGGGACCTATGCAGATAGGATCTCATATCCTAAACTTATCAAGGGATTGCCAATTTTCTTTCAACCTGAATTTCAGCTTGAGAACCAAGTATTTGAAGTCTAGGAGAGCTTTTCCCACTCTCCTAATATTTCCAAAACAACCTTTCTTGTTGCCAACTTTAACATTACAGTGCCCTTTCTAAATTCCCCAGAGTGTTAGCATGAACCACTTGTCTGAAATCGATCATATAGTTACTTTGAGATTAGGGAAAACTAATTTTTGTATTTCATTGATAAGAGTATAATATATACAGTATGTATATGGATCTATGATAGATCTGATTACCCTATTTACAATGTACTATTCAACATTCTCCCTCAAACTGGACAATATAAGTTCAAAAGTTTCAGCTTTTATATAATTCTTTGAATGCACTAATGCTAAAACCTTTATCCACAAGCTGTTGAGATGACCACATATATAGAGTGATGATGATTCCTTTTTCCACAAGCTCACAGAGGCAGTAGTAGTTGATTTCAATGTGTTTGGTATGCTTATGAAACATGTGGTTGCCTGCAATATATATAGTAGTCTGATTATCACAATACATAATCATCAGGAAAAGTATAGAAAAATCCATTTTTATCATAAGAGATCTCAACCGTACCATTTCACTTACAGTTCGAGGCATTAATCAGTATTTGGCCTCTACACTAGACTTGGATATGACATTCTGTTTCTTGTTATTCTAAGTGACTAGATTACCTCCCACGTAAGTGTAACATCCTGAAGTAAACTTCTTATCCTTGTCACCAATCTATTCTGAATCAAAATAAGCAAGCACATGATTATGTCCATGTTTAAAATAAACTAAACCCTTCCCTAGATTACCTTTGATGTAGGAGAGGACTTTTATTGCTCTAAGCCAATGCACCTTCTTTGATTCATGCATAAATTGACTTAAGACTCAAACTACATAGGTAATATTAGGTCTTGTGACAGTCAAAATAGATTAATAATCCCAATAAGTCAAATGGTACCTTCCAATATCTTCAAACGGATTAGAAGTACTATCCCAATAAGGTGGATTCTACTCAATCGATGTAAGCTTCGACTTATAACCAAAGAGACTAGTTTCCTTCAATAAATTAAGTGCATACTTTCTCTAAAAGAGAATCATCTTGTCTTTTTAATAGATGAACTCAATGCTCAAAAGTATTTAAGTTGGCCCAAGTCCTTGATAACAAATTCTTTGGTAAGGAAGACTTTAACACTACAGATGCCACTAACATTGATTGGATAAGTGGTTCTTCCAACCACAGTGAATGCAAGGTGTCTATGGTTTTCCACCAAAGTGGCCCCTTCCACACAAAGTTGAAATGGACTGATTGTTGCAAGTTCCAAAAGACATGACTAGAGCAATTGGCTCAATAAAAGTAGCAGGAGAGAAAGTGGACATGTAAAGAACCTTATTAAAGGTGGTTTGCAAGGAGGGAATGGTGTGGGCCACCAGTATTTGTCCTTGAATCTAAGAAGATAACAAGTGAAGTCCAACCAAGAATAGGGCAACCCTAAGTTCTTCTCTGTATCACTTCTATATAGTGTGGTTAGAGATGTAGGGTTGATACACATCAAAGTCATCCAGTAGGGAGTGAAGGTGACTGTAGTATGAGTGAAAGGAAGCTTTGCCTTATTTGTGCAAGAAGAGCTATTCATACACCTCACAAACTCCTAAGATGTTCTAATTGTTAACATATGTAGAACACAACATATCCCACACCCATTTACCTAGTTGGAGGCAAGAAATGCTACGAGTGATGTTGTCATCAACGTTATTGATAATCTAGGAGATGACCACATGATTCATTGCATGCCTAGCAAAGAAGACTAGGTGTCACTTGTCAACCTGTCTTTGGTGAGTCATCGATGAGATGTTCTTTCGTTTGAGCCACAACCAATGTCTCAAATGCACTCGCCCAATGGTGATATAGTTTATTTCCTTCAATTTGACACTTGTAACATGTAGTTTACCCATCTAGGGTTTTGATGAAGCATCCATAGTGTCAAAAAGGGCAACTGACAGAGGAGAGGGAAGGGTTGTTCAAGAATCCTCTTAAAACCTGCTCATTGCAAGGTGACAATGAGAACAGAGCAATCACATGAGGACAAGTGGGTACTCAACGTGGGAGAAGAAGAGGAAGAAGAGCAGCCGCAATCATAGCAAAGACTAGGTTTAAGGTTTAACCTAAGCTTTGATACCAAGTTGAGATGGAAGTAAAGGATTAATTCTCTAACTGTGTATAGGATACATTTATATACACATGTACATAGATCCTATATACAATGGATCCATATACCCATTTACTCCCTCATTTCTGTGAGGTAAATCAAGATTCCCAGGAGGTTAAAAAAAAAAGAAATCAAGATTCCCATGAATGTTCAACACTAGCTAGACCATAAAGAATCTTGAGTCACCAACCTCAAAGACATTTTCATCTTTAAGGCCATCATGAATTCCCAAAGGTCTCTAACTCCAAGGCCTCCCTCTAGATTGGCAAAGTGATCCTATCTAATCTAATCTAGCATGTTTTCCTAGTATCCTACAATCCTCCCCAAAGGAATGTTTGAAACACATATTTAATCAAGATAAACTAACCACTTACGCTAACTTCCCTTTCCATCAAACAAGCTTATTTTGGATACTATTAGAATATATAATCCCACATCAAAAAATGGTGTGGTGAACCTAGGCCTAATAATATGGTGTCTCTGTTCTCTTACTATCAATTAATTTTGAAATAAATTTTAACATAACATAAGAGCAAGGTTCACATATATTACCCATAAGACACTTGTAGGCTAAAAAGAGGTGCTACAACTATAGGGTTGTGTTAGAATATATAATCCTATTTTGAAAAACGGTGTGGTGAACCTATGCCTAATAACATGATGTCTTCATTCTCTTACTAATTTTTGGTTTTAAGATGAACTTTAACAGATACATTCAACCAAGTAATCAAAATCTCAACTTTTAGATGTGCCTCTGGAAACCTGGCATCCTAAATATCTGAAAGGGAGAGCTCCATTTTTGAATCCAATGGTAGATTCAATCATACTCTTTATATGTCTAGGCATGCCATCAGACATATTAAAAGAGCTCTTCTGTATATGGTCCTCTGATATCTGTCCATGAACTCCAAAACATTTCTATTGTTTGTTTCATCTCATTAATAAAAGTTGAAAGAGGAAGAGGAAAAAGGAGAGACCAAAAAGGTTGGAGTTCTTTTCTCATTTCACTATATACATATATACAATTGGTATAAATGGATCCTACACAGAAATAACATAACTAAATTCTAACACTCCCCCTCAAACAGGAGAATACAGATCTAGCATTCCCAGCTTGCTGCATAAGTCATTAAAAACATTAGTAGGTAATGCCTTGGTGAAGATATCTTTCCTTTGCTGAGTTGATCGAGTGAATGAGATGCAAATAGTACCAGCCAGACAAAGATTGCATACATAGTGACAATCAATTTTAATATGTTTTGTCCTCTCATGGAAAGTATCATTGCTGACAATATAAATAGCCACCTGATTGTCACAATACATACTCATCGATATGGAGACTTGTACACCAAGCTCAAAAGGAAATGATTTTATCCAAATCATTTCACTAGCAGTCTGAGACATGGATGTATATTTTACTACTACACTGGATTTTGACACAAAATTTTGCTTTTTACTTTTCCATGTTACAAGGTTTCCTCCTATATATGTGCAGTACCCTGAAGTGGACTTTCTATCTACTTTATCCCCAACATATCCAGAGTCAGAATATGCAACAACATGGCAGTGTCCATAATTGGAATATATTAGCCCTTTTCCTAGATTTTGTTTGATATAAGTTAGTACTTGAAGTAACCTAGTCCAATGAACTTCTCTTGGTGTCTGCATAAATTGATTTAGCGTGCCTACAACATAAGAAATGTTTGGTCTAGTGACAGTGAGGTAAATTAACTTCTCAATTAGCCTTCTATACCTGCCAACATCCTCAAGGAAAGTGGAAGACTCATCCCAAAAAGAGGGATTGACTTCAATAGGAGTAGGCTCCAGTTGACACCCAATCTATCCAATCTCTTTTAATATATCAAGAGTATATTTTCGTTGTGAAAACACCATACTTCTCTTTGAGTATGTAATCTTAGTATCAAGGAAGTACTGTGGTTTATCGAGATCCTTGATGAAAGTGTTTTACTAGATACTGTTTTGTTGACTGGATACACAAAATATCACCTGTTAACAAAGTATCATCCACATAGACAACTATAATGGTATGCTTGCCAGCATTCTGTTTAATGAAAATGGAGCTACCACACATTTTCTAAAACCCCATGACGTAAGCATAGTACTAAATTTTGTAAACCAAGCACGTGAGCTCTGTTTGAGACCATAAATAGATTTCTTAAGAAGACATACTTGAGTCTTCCCTTAAGCAACAAAACCTGGTGGTTGTTTCATAAAAACTTGTTCACATAGATCATTATATAGAAAAGCATTTGTGACATCCGTTTAAGCCAAAAACCACCCATGAGTAACAATCAAGGAAAGAAGGATGCGAATAGAATTGTGACGGGCCACAAGTGCAAAGTTAGCATCATAGTCCACTCCATATGTCTGAGTAAAGCCTCGAGCAACCAAGCAGGCTTTGTATCTAGCAACACTGCCATTTGGATTCCTCTTGATAACAAAAATCCAACTACTAACAACCACGAGAGTAAAAACAAGGCGAGAAACAAGTTGCCAAGTGCCACAATCACATAAAGCCTGTAATTCAAGTAGCATGGCAAGCCTCCAATGTGGAAAGGTAAATGCTTCATGATAATCGGTGGGAATAGACTCCATAGATAGGGAAAAACCAAAATGGCAAAAGGAGGGAGCAAGATGGGCATAGGAAACAAAACGGGAGATAGGATGAAGGGTAGAGGAATGAGTACCTTTCTACATAGCAATGGGTAAATGAAGGTTAGAAGGGGCAAAATCTGCAACAGGAAGCGAATCTGGAGCTGGCGGAGGAGCAACAAGGGTGCAACGACATTGATAGACCTGCAAAGGCTATGAAACAGGAGTCGACGCTGGTGCGGGAACTGGAGGAAGAATCTCTGGCACCACTGAAATAGGGAAAGACATTGGATCCTCAAAACACCTAAAAGGATTATCAAAATAGGGGGTATGCTTAAGAAAAACAACATCAACAGAAACAAGGTACTGCCTAGTAGGAGGATGAAAACAACGGTAACCTTTCTACAACCGAAGATACCCAATAAACACACACTTAATAGAGTGAGGTGAGAGCTTGTCAAGCCCTAGAGAGAGGTTCTTGACGAAGGCAACATACCCAAAAACATAAGCAGGCAAAGGAAAAAGCTCACATTCTAGAGAAAGTTGTTGTAAAGGAATAGCACCCCCCAAAGGTGAGGATGGAAGACGATTGATTAAATAACAGATAGTGGCAACCACATCAGACTACAAGTATTTGGGAACATACATCTCAACCATTAGTGCACGAACCACATCAAGAAGATGATGATATTTATGCTCGGCGACACCATTTTGTTGAGATGTATGGGCACAAATGGTACGAGAAACACACAAAGATTGCACATCAAATTGAAGAAATTTCAAAGTATTATCAATGCAAAAAATGTTTGGAACATTATTAAATTGATTTTGAATTTCATTCAAAAATTGAGTAAGTACATTGACAAAGTATTGATTTTTTAACAAAAAGACTCATAAAACACGAGAAATCGTCAACAAATACAACATAATAAGAAAAGCTAGACACAGACATGACCAGTGAAGGACCCCAAATATCACAATGAAGTAACTCAAAAACAGAAGACAGTGGAAAACTTACGACTAGTATAAGTAGCACAAAATTGCTTACCTATAATATAAGACTGACACTCGACAAGCCAAACATGAATGGACGACAAAGAGGCATGACGTTTGATGAAGAACGGATGTCCAAGGCCCCTATGCCACAAAAGAGAGAAAACACCAAGAGTCACAGTCGCTAAAAGTGCAAGAGAGGCAGTCTTTGTAATCAACTTGTACAACCCTCGCCCATGCTCAAGCCCCAAACCAATTCGCCGCCCTGTTTTCAGATCCTGGAAAATGCAATGAAGAGAAAAGAAGCACACAAGACAATGAAGTTGTTTAGTAATAGAATTAATGAAAATTAAATTATCAAGAAATGCAAGTATATAAAGAACATTGTTGAGTGGGAGATGGTGCATAGGATGAGCAACACCAGAACTCAAGAGGGAATGAGACCGACCATTTGCATGAGTGACGGCCTGAAGATGGGAATGAGTGGAAAGGCTACTAAAAAGAGAGGGGTCACCTAAAATATGGTTAGAGGCACCAGAATCTATAATCCAAAGAATCAGAAGACTTAGTAAGAGTTGTACCTGAGGTAATGATGTAATTGGCAATGCCCATGACATGTTGTTGAGCCCGCAAAATTTGAAGTTCATCAAAATCCTCCTGGCTGATAGTAACAGAAGGAGAAGCAGAGGAGGAAGGCACCAGATCCCCTATAGCAGCAAGAGTCATCATAGCATGGGCTGCCAAGGGAGGGTGACCAAACTTGTCCTAACAACAATCAGAGGCATGATTACGATGCCCACAGTGGACACATAGATCAAACTTGTCATGTAGACGACTGTTGCCACAAGATTGGCCTCCTCTCGTGGAGGAAGAGCAGCTCTGTGAAGCATTGGCTGATTGGACAGCCATGGCGACAAGCTCCACAGTAACAGATGATGACTGCAGAGAGCAAAGGGCACAACAGAGAGCCCGATTGAAAGTAGACTAAAGAGATGGCACCACGTCGGCACCCAAAATCTGACCTTGGATTTGATACTGCAACTCAGGATTTAGCCCAAATAGGAAAATGGCCACAACAAGCTCTTGTCAGTATCGCTTCTAGACAACAAGGTCGATAGTGCAAGGCTAGTAGACATCGAGCTCATCTAAAAGCTTGTGAAGACGATGATAGTATTGATGCATAGTGGATGTACCTTGGCGAAGAGAAAAGAGGTATTCGTACACCTTACATATGCGGGAGATATTGTGTTCATCAGCATACTGAGCACGGAGAGTCTTCCAAACAAGTTTTTCCAACCGCATTCGAGAAATGCTTCGGGCAATGGAGTCATCAACACTATTCAACAACCAAGAGAGAATGGAGTAGTCAGCCGCATGCCACTCCTGATACTCAACGGATTCAATGTGTGATAAGGCACTTCACTACTGACCACTATTCAATGTGTGATAAGACATTTCTTGCAACACATTGAATAGTGTTGAGTGACCAAATAGGCCTATTCGAGACATTTCTTACATGGAGTAGTCAGCCGCATGCCACTATTCGAGACATTTCACATCAGAATGTGTTGCAAGAAATGTCTCGAATGCCAGAATCTAGTAAAAATAGTTGTCGTCTATGAGTTTGACAGCAATCACTGTCAACTGAGAGGTGAGAGAGGCGGTGGACGACAGTGGCTCCATGACAGCGGTGGTGGCAGGTGAGAGAAGATGGGAGCCCAATTGGGGTGGCTCCTATAACCCATGAGGAGAGAGAAAGATGCGTCAATCAACGACTCATCCTGTGGAAGAGAGAGTCCTATGGGAGGGGCCAATGGCAACAGAGAAACCCTGCGAAAAAGGGTGGGGGAAAAGAGAAACCCTGCGAAAAAAGGTGGGGGAAAAGAGAAGACCCACGTAGGAGAGAACCATGGGGTGGGGGGGGGTGATCAGCCTCGCAGGGCGGGGAGGGATAGTGGGCAGCGGTGGTGGCGAAACCTGTAGGAGAGCAGGTGGTAGTGGCGGAACCTACAAGGGAGAGAAGGGCGATAACGGAACCCGATTGTCTGATACCAAGTTGAAAGAGGAAGAGGAAAAAGGAGAGACCAAATAGGCTGGATTTCTTTTCTCATTTCACTACATATATATATACAACTGGCATAAATGGATCTTGCAGAAAAATAACATAACTAAACTCTAACAATAAACAATAACGCATCATCTGCATATAATAGGTGGAAAATTTTAACATTATTCAATGGAACAGGCCAATTCTGTTCACTAGAAACTCTAGAAATTTAACACTATAAACTCTAACTCTAACAATAATGCATCTTCTAGAAAGGTCAATTCTGTTCCTTGTGTTAATAATAGCATGAAAAAAATTCATGGACTGATTAAAATTAACATTTTATGTCACCAAAGATGTTTCACTTACTAATATCTGCTTTTGTTGTTCATCAAATGGCAGGTCCCTGCCAAGCCTAACTACAACTTGGTTCTCTATTATGTTGCTGAAAGGCCTGTCAATCAAGAATCATTGTTAGGTAGATTCATCAATGGAACTGATGTTTTCCGGAATGCAAGGTTTAAACTTATTCCCAGTATTGTGGAGGTACATTGACATATTATTTTTCTTAATAATAAATTTTCTTGATTAAGTGCTGCTTTTAACAGCCTAGAATCTTTCCGCCAAAATGTTTCCCAGCTTAATAGTTAAATCATTGGCATATCTCCTTCAAAGAAAATGAAGGTTTACACTCTTTTTGTTTTATTATTTTTCAGCTACAGGTACAATGATGCAAGTTTTTCAGTTGTCCTTTGTCAAGCTATTCCTTAAGTAACCTATCACTAACCAAGCTTATTCTTATCACTGCAATATAAATCATTTTAATGCAATTCTTTGTGCTAGAATCATCCATTGATATTATCTTTTAACTTGTAAGTCCATACCACTTTTGTATGAAAGAGAAATGAATTCACAGAGGGGCTCTATTCTTGAAGAATATCAATTTCTTCTGATGTTAAAGAACTTCATTAATCCTCTGGCTAGCAGCCATACATATTATGGTAGGCAGCTACACAGCACCTCAACTAGGCACCAAGGTGTGATAAGGCCTTATGTTGGAGGTCCACCTTGCCTTAGTTATGCAAATCTTCTACTAGATCTTTTGATTAAATATATGTTCTTAAGGTATTTTAATATTTTTCCTTGCAAAGAAACATAGGTGTCTTTATATACATGATGTGCAAATCTTGAAATATAGAATTATATATATTACTGAATTATACATATTAATGACGTAGCATGTCATATTTTGATGTTATCTTGAGATTATTTATGTATTTAAACGTTATCTAAGAAATAATTGAGCTAAAATTACTTATAATTATTGTTAAATATGTATAAATATATATATATAATGCATGTTTGAAAAATAAATATTCAAATGGGTGCTTAGGCACCACCTAGGCATCCAAATTTACTACCCAAGAACCTTCACACCTTTTAATAAGTTTTCTAGTAGCTACACAGAATTTTCTGCACTTGCAGCACTGTGAACTTTATGGTATCGTTCTTAGTATTTTAATAATTCGTTCAGGGATATTGGATGGTCAAGCGTGCCGTTGGTTCAAAAGCTTGTCTTCTGGGAAAAGCTGTATCCTGCAAATATATCCTACAAGATAACTTCTTAGAGGTGAAAATATCAACACATTTTCTATTTTCTTCATCAAGTATGTGTAGCATTTGTCAATGCAGGCATTATCTATCATTTAATTTCTTCAGTAAATTTATCATCATGGATCCATAAGCTGTCCTTTTCTTCAGAATTATTGCTTTTCAATGTTAAAGCATGTTTTTATCAATTCCTCTTATTTTTATTATTCTTTCCTTGCATTGTTTTTTGGCCAAATATCAAACTATTTATAGTTATATTCTTTCCATTACAACTAGCAAATTTATGGGTTGTACCAATGCCTGAATCTGGGAAACAACGACTTAAGTCATGTAGGCCTATAGCTCTCATGTCAGATGTGTGACACATACATGGCCCAATATGTTGTACATGGCTCATAATGGGCATTGCATGTCTTAGTTACCAATTTTTTTTAAAATAGAAAATCACATTAGAAATTCATGTTTAATGGGTGAAACTTGGTACAACAATAAGGTTACTCCAATTGCAATTTTTCTCCATTCATGAAGTGATTAACCTGATTCCAAAGGAATATATGATCAAGTGACAGTCAAATATATAAGTTTAATTTCTTCAGGACTGAACACATCCACAAGTGGATGTTGTTCTAATCTGATAAGGGAAGAAATTTGGGTTGTCAGCATGGACACCAGGATGGGGAGGAAGAAAACATGTTCCTGAAATATTCAACAATAGGAAGAAAACCTGTTCCTGAAACATGTTGCTGCACCTGATATCTCTCGAAGGCTCCAAAAACCAATCATTGACCTTAATTTTTGATATATTATTGATTCTCCTGCTCTTTGAAGCATATCTGTGAAAGAAAAAAAGAGTGAAGTGTTTTGTCTCCCTATCTGAGACATAACTCATCTGAGCACAATTTCCAGGCGGTTTCCTCTTCGTGTATTTCACCAACAACAGATTTGGCTTGCAATCTTTTCAATCTATACTCTTCTGTCAGGCCTTCCATCTCCTTACAATCAAGATCAAAAGTAGTTTTCAAACATCTACTCTTCTGCTTTCACAATCTATTTCATTCAGATCTCCATGCCATTGCTTCTGCCTTGAATTTCTTCAACTTTTTCACTAATCTTTTAACTGCATTGCCAAAATTTGTATTTTTTGGCATTTTTGTGGACTTCCATTATTTTTACAAACTTCTACTGATTTTCACTGAAGTTTGATACTTCATTTTTCCAAGGTACCAAAATCCAACACATCAACATTGAGAACCTTGGTGGTCCATCATCACACCATAGGAAGCTGGTTGTGGTGGTTAAGATTTCCTGCCTTTCTTCTCTCTCAATAGCCTAGTTCCTAATTCAATGTTGGTGATAAGGTCTATAGGGATGTCCGACAGTACCTACCTCGAGTTTGGGGCCTCCTCTGTGTGGACCAATGGGAACTTCCGAACCTCCACTAATCTGGGGACCTGACATTATTTTTTCTCCCTGTCTAGTTGCAATTTGTTGCCTTTACTTTGTTTCTGTTGGTGTCCTTGTAATTTTCCCTGTGGGGTTTTGATCTAACCCTCCTCCCCCTACTTGTTGTGTACTTGTGCTTTTTTGTAGGTTCCTACTCACCTGATTGAATATATGAAGGGTATGGGTTTTTTTATAAAAAAAGTAGGTGATAGATTTATAATTATGAATTGCTAATACTTAACCCTACTTAAAATTCATATAAGGATCTAATTATTACACATGCTAACACCCTCCCTAAGTTAAAACATATATATCATGCCCAGCTTGTTACATAATACCCTAACACATTGGTATTCAAGCCTTTAGTGAAGATATTTACAAGTTGTTTCAAAGCTTTGGTATAAATAGTAATCAAACTCTTCATTATCATGTTGTGAGTGTAGTGACAATCAATTTTAATATACTTGGTACACTAATGTAATGTTGAATTATTAGTTATAATAGTTGGTACACTAATGCATTGTAACAATCAGGTTACAATGCATCAAAGCCACCATCAAAAATGATATACTTGCAATGAATGGTGAGTTTGTGTAATAATATGGATTCAAAATATTTAATTTAATTGTACTTTTTCTATAGGGTACAATGTTAACTATATCAAGATGTGGAGCCACAGGATTTCAACATACCAAAATGCCCACTAGTATTCTAAAATCAACTCAAGTGTTCTACAGATGTAGAGCTCAAAACGAACAACATACCGAAATCTTTATCGGTACGCTGAATTTTTCCCAAGTGGACTGTGTCCAAGGTAGATACTGTTAATGATCAACGACATATTGAAATCTCAGTTCTATGCAAAATGCTCTAGATCGGCATACTGTTGAAAAGGTTTAGTATGCCAAAAGAGTCTAGTAACTTTCAAAACCTCTAGATATATTTTTGGTATACCTTTTGGTTATTTGGTATACCAAAAGTTGATCAAGTAACTTCCACAGCCTTTGGACATATTTTTGGTATGTCATTTGGTGGACTCAATATGTTGAAATTATGTCCAATAACTTTCTAAACTTGTGGATATATTTTTAGTATGCCTTAAAGCCACTATCAATAGGCAATTAATAGGGGGAGTACAAATAGTGTTTCATTAGACTCAACATAAGATTGTGATTCAAAAAGGGTAACATCAACATACGCAACAATGAGGTTAAAATAGCAATCTCTTTTGTATTTGAGAGTAACTAATGAAAATACACTTTACTAGTGTAGGAAATAGCTTATCTAGACTAGGAGAGAAGTCTTAAACCAAAATTAAGGGAGTAAAAAGCATTTCTATTAACAAAATTGTAGATTTTACCTTAGTAAGATCAATTGGTTAGTGAAAAAAACTTAAAAATGATATAAAAGTCTCAATTCTACTTATCGTTTTCGATATACAACTATTTTTCCTAACATACCTCTGTACTTGTAAATTCTTCATTGGTGTATTCTATATAACGTCTTACATGTAACGTGTATAGACTGACTTTAATACCATAATGAAATTCTATCCCAAAATCAATTAGCAATGAGTGGAAGGATTTTTTCATATATTAGGCCTAATTTATTCCTTACATTTATCAATGTAAGACTATTCTAACACACTCTCACTTGTAGCTTATTTTTTATACCTATAAGTGTTGTGCATAAATTAACATTAATACCATGTGAATTTTACTTCATTAAAATCAATTGGCTAATGAGAAAGAGTTCATAAGTGATATAAGAATCTCAATTCCACTTATCGCTTTCGATGTAGGATTATTTTTCCCAACAAAAACCAAAGAGTCACATTAAACCAAAGATATTTAAGTGCCTTTAGTTGTAGCATACTAAGCAATGGCAATTCAAATCAATTGGATGGGTTCCTTAAGAAGGTAATTGTGTCACAAATTGGGCGGCACATCGAGGTGTTGGCATTGATTTGCAGGTTTGGACAAAAGGCAATTGCCCTAGGGAACTCTAGAGCACGATCCTACTTGATGCGTGGGGCATTCCAAACTTTCGCAACTAAGATGCTTGGAGGTGTCTACGTGGTCTAGTCCTCCTCACCTTGGTATTGTTTCATTAACATTTTCCTTGCTTTGGTGGTGGTGTTGTTGCTTGCTTTTTCTTGGTAGGGTTTTGATCTAGTCATCTTCACCTTTTGTACCTTTAGTCTTTGGTGTTAATTATACTTGGCTTTTCTCTTGGTAGAGTTTTGGTCTAGTCCCCCTCACCTTTTGTACCTTGATTTTTTGTTTGCAAATAGCTACTCGCCTAGTGAATAAAATTAGGGTAGAGATTTCTTACTAAGCAATGGCTAAAATATATTGATGTTTCTAATAGAGTTGGAAATTGGAGATGTCAAATAGTGGTTGATTGGCTAAGCTTCTAGCATACGACAACTTTAAAGGTTTCAATGATGGTGAGTGGAGGTTTTTATTTTTTCTAGCAAGTTCATTAGGCTACACCCTATCCTATTTATACAAGGGAGTCATCATCACCATCCTCTTCCTCAGAACCACTCTAGTTTCCTAGTAATGTTAGTGGTGGTTGTAGTGTTAGCAATAGTGAACCTAGTCTGACAACCTTTTTTTTTCCATCCATGATAATCTTTGTTGACCACCTACAATCTCCTAACTTTGTCACAATGGTCATGCACTACATTCCATACATTAAATTTTGTGCACTCTCACTATTCATGGGATGCATAATTTTTCAATTTCTACTCCCATTATTCATGAGAATGTTATTCATTTCCATTATCTATGGAAATATTCCTTAATCTTACAAATTCAACAAATTTGATAACTCTTTCTGCTGAAATCTCTTTAGTTATAAGATCTACAACTATATCATATGTAGGATTGCAACTTACTTTTACTTTCCCTTTTTTCATAATATTACAAATATAATGATATTATATTTCATTATGTTTTTCTCTTAAACTATTACCACCACTATTAATAAGATTGATTACTACTTGATTATTACAATACATTTCTGTGGATTTTACCTTATTAAAACTAGTTGGTTAGTGGGAAAGGGTTTATAAGTAATATAAAAGTCTCAGTTTCACTCATTATTTTTAATGTAAGACTATTTTTTTCAACATGTCCCTGTAGTTGTAAGTCTTTCATAGAAATACTTTACATAACATCTTACATGTAGTATGCATAGATTGACTCTAATATCATGTAAAAATATATTCTCAAAAGTCTTTAGACAATGAGAAGAAGGTCTTTCACAATATAAAGACGAGGTCTACATCACACTCAATGTGGGATTATTCCAACACTTCACACTTATGGCAAGCCCTCAAGCTGACAAGTGTCCTTTATATTGTCTAGGCAATGTGCTCAAATCAAAGCAACTTGTAGGGTATGTGTCATGAATCTGCTTTGATACTATGTGAAAATATACTTTCAAAAGTCCTTGGACAATTAGGAAAAAGGTCCTTTCATAATATAGTTCAAGTTCACTATATCTTACAAAATGTAAGACTATGTATTTCAACCATTTCTATTAGACTATTTATCAAGTTAAGATTTAAATTATTTAAAAATCTTTTAATCTAAAAAGCATTTGTAATAGTTATACCATAGGTAATATATTCAGCTTTTTATGTACTTAGTTATATATCCTTTCTTCTTCTTTTTTTAAGATACATCACCACCTCCAATGATGAGAAAGTGTTCTAAAGTAGACTTTTCATCATCTTTGTTAAAGAAAATAATGTATTTAAATTTTTAAGTGTGTATGGGTCAAGCCTTACATTGGTAGAGTTGTATTAGACTTCTAACCACTTAGGCAGATGATACTTTCACATACCATGTGCTGAAATCAATATGCCAAAATTATGTCCAATAGCTTTCTAAGCCTCTAGATATATTTTTAGTATACCTCAAAGCCACTATCAATTGGCATACTAATTGATAGTGGGAGTTTAATAGTGTCTCACTAGACTCAACATGAGATTGTGATCTAAAAAAGGTAACATCAACATCTCTTAGAATGAGGTTAAAATAGTGATATCTCTTTTGTATGCTAGTGTCATGGCTATCAATGAGACATTGTCCCTTGTCCATGTTTTCTGGCTTTTTTTAGATCAAATCAAATATAGCTAGTTATCATCCTTAGGGGTCACTTATTAATATGAATGTAGCAGTTGACATTAACCAAAATTTATGGATTTTCTTCATGCATACTTGAAAAAAAAGATCTTTTTTTGTGGCTGCTACTTATGGTTCATTGTTGTGCTCAACAGAATTTTTATGACTTCAAAATATAATTATGTTATATTAGCAATTTTTCATTAATTATGTTATACTAAATTTATTAATGTGATGCAATATTCTTTATTAATATTTTATATATAATTCAATCATAACCCAAAATAGTGAGTTAATATCATAATATCCCTTGAATTTTATTTGATTATCACTTTATGGCCCTGAACTTTAAAACATATCCCTTAAATACCCTAAACTATCATTTTGTATCTCTTTACACAATTTGGATTAACAACATTAAGGCTCTATTTAGTTACAATTTTTTCTAACTTCAAAAATTACTTTTAACGTCATTATTATTGTATAAATTTTAATATATAAACTTTTATTATCTAAATTACTATGTAATTATTATACGATTCTAATTTTGTTCATGAAACTAGTTCTAGTTTTAACTTTATCTAACTCTCAGAATTGAAAAAAGTTGTCACCAAACACCCCTTAAAAGAAAAATGTGATGATTCTATTATACGTTTAGAAATTTAGCTCACAACTATTTAGGTCACAATTCGCTATTATCTAGTCACAATTTACACTTCTTAAAAAAAAAAAAAAATACCCGATAGAAATTACAACTAAACCAAGGGGGACACCAAAACCTGGAAAAAGATAGCAAAATTGGCACAATTTACACTTATCTAATCTAGTCACATCTCACACTTATCTAGATCGCAGCCAAGTCACAGCTAAGGATAACTTTTTCATAAATTATGATAATAAGTTAAGGTACTAAATTAAGTTACTAAATGGAAATACTAATGTGATTAGTGGACAAAGTTTGAAGCATCAAAGTAATTTAAAGCTCAGTGTCCTAAACTGATAATTGAGTAAAAGTGTGAATTTATTGGCTAATTTGATTATAACTCATAATTGTATGGATTATTTTTCTGATGTGTAGGTTGATGTTGATATTGGCTCTTCTTCTGTAGCAAGGAGCATCATTGGTTTAGTTCTTGGATATGTGACTAGCATTGTTGTTGACCTTGCAATCCTGGTTGAGGTGTGTCATCTTATTCAAGAATATAGCATCAACATATATTGCTTATTTCTGTTGATCATTGTGAATATTTACTGTTTATGACGGCAGGGATGCAAGCTCTGCTTTTGTTTGGTGTTACTGAAGTTTGATCATTAAAATAAAAGTGTGAATTTATGTAATATCTGTTATAATTACCATTCCTGGATAGCAAAAGGAAGATGACACCTTTACAAATTTGCTTTCCTCAATATAAATTTTGGACTAGAATATATCTGTTCTCTTAGTTGGAAAGAAAGACATGGGAGAGTCAAATTACTTTTTGAGAATAGAATTTGCATAAATTAAAGGAAGAATGTCACTTTCACAAATAAAATATGCATTGGACTTGTTACAAGAATGTGGACTTCTAGGTTGCAAACTAGAGAGTACACCAATGGAACAAAATCCCTCTTCTAGGATGATACACCCTATCTCTTGGAAGATTTGAATAGATACGGGAGACTCATTGGAAAATTGATATACTTAACTGTAAGTGGGCCAAACTTCACCTTTGTTGTAGGAGTCTTCTTAAAATTTATTTGATAACCAAGGAAGGTTCACTAGGGTTCTTGTTTATGTCACAAGTGCAACCTACAACTTCTTTATACAAAGCATGATCACCTACAGGTTTGAAGCTTTTTCAAATTCAGGATATGTTGGAGATCACAAATATCGAAAATCTACATCAAAATATTGCACATATATTTAAGGCAATTTTGTGATGTGGTGCAACAAGAAGTAAAATATAGTTTCTTGATCTAATGCAGCAGTAGAATATCAGTCTATGGCCTAAACTAGGTGTGAAATGATGTAGATTAAGTCCTTTTTGGCTGAATTGGGTCTTACCATTAGTAGTGATGTGGAAGTGCATTGTGATAATCAAATAACTATGTTTATTGCCAGCAATCCTATTTTTCATGAGAGGACAAAACATATTAAGGTGAATTGTCACTATATTCAAAATATGGTGATGGATGAACTTATTTCCACACCATACACTCCATCAGAACAACAGGTTGATATATTTACTAAAAGTCTGAATGTTAAAAACTTTAAAAAAAATTGTCACAAGTTAGATTTTATTTCTAGTGGTTACAGAAAATAATCAAATCAATCCTTCACTTCCACAGTTACTAACATTAAAATTATAAGAAAAGAAACTATTGAGTTTCCAATAAATAAATTTAAACCAATGGTCCTTTTTAAATTCATACCTATTTGTCTTAGTTATCGATGAAATAATTAAGAAAATTCAAGAAGAAATACCCTTGTATATGCCATTTATTAATTACATAATTTTATTTAACAAAAGTGAGGCAAGAATTAGTTTTAAATTAAAACTATGAAGAGATATTTTAGAGTTTAAAAGATTTACATTTAGTTAAAATTGAATTTGTAGGAGTGTAGTTTTAATAAAAATAGGAATAATGATGAAAGCATACAATTAGATGGTCATAAGGTTCATAAAAGTAAAACGTTAAAATACCTTAGATCTATAATAAATAACAACGATGAAATTATAGGAATGTTATTCAAAAGATTAAAGTAGAGTGGATGAAATAAAGAAATACTTTGGATGTTATGTTATAGGAGGATATCCTTAAAATTAAAAGAAAATTTCTATAAATTTGTCATTCATGTGATTATACTTTGTGGTTCAGAATGTTGAGATGTAAAGCATGAAATCTATAAAAAAGTTGTATTGCAAAGATACAAATACTTAAATGATGATTAATAATACTATAAAGAATGAGTTTATAGGAATAGATGAGTTGTACTAAATAAAAAAGAAAAAATTGACATGATTTGGTTATATCCTTGGGAGGTCAAAGAAAACGTTAGTTAGAAGAGAAGAATTACTACAGAAAAAATTAAAATAAGTAGAAGAAGACTTTAAACTCTATTAGAAATTGTAAGAAAATATTAAGTATGTAATTTAACTAAAGATTCAACCATTGATAAAAATATATGGAAGAAAAGGATTTATGTAATCCAATCCCATGTAGTGGGATTATAGCACATGTTAAATATAGTTGTGTTTTGTATCAAAATTTTTTGGAAGTTGATTTAAATCATCACGCTATCAACAAAGTCTATGTTGACTTTTCTTATTGAGGTGAATGTCAAGCATTGGTTTGAAAGAACTAACAATAAGAGTACTGCTTCAGGCTAAAGAAGAGAAAGAACTTCCTGAATACATTCTTGGCACCGTACGACTCAATCGGTTGAAACCAGAAACTGCAGTGCCACTCTGAGGTCATTCTCTAGCCCCTATTGCATATTTTCTTATTTGAAATATGTTTTCTTGCAAAAGTACAGAGACTTTCCGAAGCCGTCCATCTTTGTATTTCTGTATATACCACCTAATAATGTTGTCAGAACACTACATCTCAGTTGGTTGAAGTCAGATCAGTTGTTTGATTTGAACGTTATTTCTTTGATCTTACTTCCGATTTTTTTTTATTTCATGATTGTGATGTTGCTTGTCTATACAGCTAAATCTTACACGAGCCAAAAATGGCAAATGATAACCAAAGAAATTACATAAAGATTCAAATATAATTGAATTGGTTAGATTTTAATAAAGAAATGTTACAAAATGAAGTTGAGTTTTGAAAATTTTAGTATGAAAATTAAATCAATAAGTGAATATGAGAAATGGAAAAAACATTAAAAAAGAATGGTATGACACTTGATTCAATTCTTCCCTCAGTCAAGTGTGTGAAATTAGATATCATTCATCTGTATAAATATTTTCATTAATAGGTCATTCTTCCTACGCTTTATTTCTTCTACCTTCTGTTATTCCCGATATCAAATCAATGATATATATAGTCTTTGTTATTTTTGTATTTGCTATGTGACTAGTAAGTTTTTCTCACCTATCATCATGGGAAATGGGTGATTTGTTTTGGAAGGGAAGAATTGATTTTTCTTAAACATTCTAAGTAATATTTAGTGATGGATAAAAACAAATGGTAAGAAAGGATTTATGTGACCAATTTCATATAGTGAGATCATTGTTTAGTAAATTGGTTGGATTTTCAATCTGTTGAACCGATTACTCAGATTGATAAAGCAACATATCTGATTAGTATAAATCAGTTGATAAAATTCTTGAAAAATAATTAATCATTACTTGATAATAAGTTCATTCATAAGTATCAGTAATAAACCGAATTCTCACTCAACACTGAATTGTTTCTTTTAATTGAATCAAAAATGACATCTAAATAGTATCTTTTTCTAATAAATTATAAAATAAAAATTTTAAAATTGTTAGAATTTATATTTTTTTATATATTCTTACAGTTAATATATAGATGTATGAAATTTAATATTAATTAAAATATAGGATTGATTAGTCATTGACTCTATCTCTTATACAACTCCATTCTGATTTTTGTTTTATTATACTATGGATGGGACAAAGGTTTTGTTTGTTTATCTAACTTCAGTTTTAGCTTCAGCTTTAATAATTGTGGAGGGTTGAAGTTTAAGATAATTTTGTAAATGATAATAAAATTATATGGTAAATTATGAGATAAAAATTTATGTATAAGATTATACGATGATAATAATATATAGAAGTTTGTACAGAATTAAATTTAAAGTTAAAGTTGAGAAAACAAACGAGATCTAAGTCATTGGCCATTTGATTTTTCCATTAAGAAATCTCAGTTCCATGGACTCAATTTAATTTAAGCATACCTTCTGTTTGATTTGTTTTACTCAGGTTCTAAAACATGGTGGTGGTGACCAATGGATACCATTGGAATAAATGAGGTGGTTGCTGTGTTCAGACCTTTAGAACATTCCTTATTGAAATATGACTGGGATATGTGATGGACACCAATGTGATCATGTCATTTAAGGGGGATTTGTGCTTTTGGAATTAGTGAAAAATTATGAAAAATGGTAAAAAATTTGACCTATTATTTTTCACCATTTCACATGATTTCATACCATTTCTAAAAGCACAGTCCCCTTTAATGTTGATTTTGTGGCTTACCTCATAAGTTTCTATCATTAATTTTGCATATATGTGGTTTCAAAAAGCCACCTTAATATAGAGTGTTTTTTGGCAAATAAAGTAATTTAGCTTAGGACATGCTGACTGTACACAAGAAGAATAAATTATTGCTTCTCATGTGTCTCTGATTTTGCACTTGCCATTCGTTGAGGATTTTTCACTTATATTCTGTCTAACACAGTAAAGATACCATTGAAGCACACTCTGCATACATGATGTATTGTCTCGTAAACTAGTTTTCTCTAAGGTGGGATTGGTTTTCAGGTGGAACCATGACATGTCAAATGTTTGTCAAAGATATACAAGATATGCCTTGTCTGCTGGATTGGTAGGTCGATTTCTCTGTAATGATCTATGGCTGGTTAGAGGATCACCATTAAATTGGCAACATATTAACATTAATCAGATGGTGCACATGTTCCATACATAGAAAGTTAAGTGTTCTCAACAATGACAAGAATGAAGGCAAATGCTCGAAGCGAACAATGAGCAAATGAGCATAACGTGTCACAACCTTGTAGCGAAAAGGATCGAGGTTTTATTAGAAGGTGAATAGTAAAATTTAAAAATTATTCAACAAAATTTTACATCAAAATACTGTGAGAAATGTTCTGCAAGTTCAATCAACTCATGTGAATACTAAAAATTTTAGTGATTTACCTAAATCAAGTTAATCCACTTCTCAAGCTTTCATTTGAGATTTTCACTATAATTTGGTATTTTACAAGTTTACACCATAGCCTTTATATAGTGTTTTATTCCTAAGATCACTCAACCCAAATGTGCTACGTATATGCTAATACTAACCTCTTGATGCTTTTATAAGCTCAGCATCAACCTCTACCCCTCTCAAGCGTTTAAAGGAGAACATTCCTTTTCGATGCTTTCACAAGTTTAGCAACCTCTATCTAGTGTTTACAAGAGAGCACCTCTTCCTAATGCTTTTAAAAGCTTGGCAACAACCTCTCAGTTATTCACAACTCCGTAATATTAGTATGTGGTCATGAATATTTTCTAGATGTTATGGAGAAATTAAATTAATTAAATATCGTGATTAATTATTATTATTAAATTAAGGAAACAAATTAAGGTAAAAACGAAATTAATTACTTTCGTTATGAATATAAAAAAGCCGTTTCTATAAATTAAGATGAAATAGAGGTCTTCTACACAACAAAACTGAATTTTCATTCATCAAAATTTCAATCCTTCCACCTCTTTCTTTGACTTCTTGTAATTGCTCAAGATTACTTGTAGATCCTTAAATCTTTCATGTAAAGGGCTCACTACAACCTGGTGTTGGGTTATTCTCTTTAAGCACATGCATCAACTCGGATTTGATAACGAGCTACTCTTGTGGACTTACAATCGATAAAATCTTATCAGTGAATTGGGGAAAGACTACAATTCCTCGGCTCTGTCAAGTCCACCTAGTGGGTCATTGATTCGTGAATAATTTTTGGAAGGTGTTCATCCTTTAATTCATCTCTAATTTCACTGCAATTGACGACCATGGACTGAAACTAATGTCTCCATTTGAAGAACCGATGCTTGTTCATCAACTTTAATTGTTCTTTGTGGAATGAAGGTAACTGATTTTTCTTCAACGGGCAAAGGTTTTTGGCATGGAACTTCCTTGTGGTGCTTCTTGAAGCAGGCCGACGAACATTAAGGGTGGAGGTAGGAAGGGCACTTGTAATTGGACCGTGCGTCCCTATAGATCGTGTTGTCGTCTGCATCTCGCGAACTGCAGTAGCACATCCGGAGAGGGAAATCGGAAGGAGCCCAACGTCTACATCCGAAAGAGCTTAATTGCATGAAAAGATAGGAGGCATGATGCTCGCACTCGCAAGGTAATTAAACGAAATAAACTCGTAACCAAATTTGAAATTGTCATGTAACAAAACCTCCTTTTGGAAAACTTGGAAGGACAAATGCAGCCAAAGAGAATACTTACTTTTGATAACAAGTGTGCATTATATTCTGCCATCCAAAAGAGCCAGGATGAGGGAATGAGCCTTTGTTCCTTACATGCAGAGCATGTAAGCCATCATTCCAGTACGTAAGAGGAGAAAAAGACAACTCTAAATTCTCGTTTACTTATCATTCATCTTAATTTTCAGAATTATTCTTATTTTTATGATAACATTCTCATTTTTTAATACACTCCTTTTATTATTTCAACCTAAAAAATCACACCTAGAATCATTTCTGAAAGTACTTTTGCCCACTCTAGAAGTGGTGAAAGAGGATGGGTGAACACACCCTAAGATATAAATGATTAGCTTGGGAATCACCCTAATTACCTTCTTCAAAATGTATTAGGGTCACCAAAGGTGTCAACAGTGAGTTATCAATAATAATATCAAACAATTTAACAAATACTTAATGATTTGCAACGAACTTTAAAGAATAAACACAAAAAAATATAAAGTTGTATAGCAAACTAAACTATAAGAAGACATGAAAAATAATGAGAAATATGCAAGGAATTCATAATACATCCCCTCTGTTGTTTTAACGAAGAAAAGAAGTGTGCATAATGCATATGGATGGAGAAAATCGAGAAGAAGAGATTACTTTGAAGAAAAACGAACTTTTACTTCTGATTCATTTCCATACATAAAACATAGTTTACACACACACACACTGTCGCAGATTACAACTCAAAACAAAATAATAACTGCACTCAACTAACATCACAACTACACATTTTAGAGAACGTGCTTACATGAAGATAGACTTCGATAATGAAGGAAGAATAACTGAAACACACCACCCATTAACCACACGATTGCTGCACACGACTCAAAAAGTGTGCAGCTTCTAAACCAAAGCACGTTCAACACTCCTCCTGGTTTTAGAGACTGCAGACTCCAAGCTTGTTTCTTAAAAATTCGAACCTATTAACTGACAACAATTTTGTACATATATCTGCAATTTGTTCTTCAAATTTGCAGTAAGAGAGAATGACTTCACCATATTGCTGTTGTTGTGCATATAGCTTGACATTAAAATTCTTAGTCTTCCCATGGAAAAATAGATTATTCAAAATAGCTGTAGTAGCTTGATTATCTACAAATATTTCAGTAGCCTTAACTTGTTTCAAATGAACATCATTCAAAAAAAATTTCAACCATATTACTTGATTAGTAGCAGCATTGGCTGCAATTAATTCAGCTTCTACACTAGAGTAGACTGACGACTAGATCCTTTTTCTTCAAGCTCCAAGAGAAAATTCCAAATCTAAGATTAAAACAATATCCAAAAGTACTCTTCATATCTTCGGATGATCCACCCTAGCCACTTTTAGTATAACCAATCATACAACAATTCCCAATATGAATGAATTTCACCCCAAAATCTGAAGTACCTTTTATATACCTAGCCACTCTCTTTGCTGCTTGTTGATGATGTTCAATAGCACAATGTAGAAATTGAGGAAACAAGCTAACTGAAAATAGAATATCAAGTCATGCAGCTGTAAGGAACATCAAACACGTACTCAACTGTCTGTAATGTGTTTCATTAACCCTTTCAATTTGTCTTTATAATTCGATGGAGTGCTTACTGCTTTACAATCTTTCATTTGAAGAATATCAAGAAGCTCTTTAGCATACTTATGTGAAATATGGATTTTCCCATTACATTGAGAAACTTTTTGTAAAGTGCTAATTTATGTATTTTTATATAATATAATTCATACATATTGTGTTTTAGAATATTAAATATTATACATTTTAAATGGGATTACATGATAATTACGTTTTTATGAAGTTGCATGAGTTATGAGTTAAAATGTTACACAAATGCATAAATTAGCCATTATTTATGAAATTAATTTTTGTAAGACATCATTCGATACATGTATTAGATGATTTTTATTTTTTGTTATTTCTAACTTTTATTTTAGTGCCGTAGGTAGGAGAAATAATTTTTCATTATAGGTTGAAGACATATGCTTCTCGTTTTAAAAAGTTGAAGGATACGTGACATGGGAAAAATTGTCCATGATCACTATTATAAGAAGACGCATGTGTGGATGTCGACGAGCATCTCTCTTTCGATGCTCGAAACCCTACTGCCATCTCTACTCCCTTCCATCGTCCACCTTCGTCTGGCTAAGCAAGAAGATTCAACTCCCTTCTCCAAGTGCAGGACAGGGACTGATGGAGGAAGAAGGCTTAGACCTGACGGCCCCCTTCTCCACGTCACCCCTTGCAGTGAATGGAAGGCTTTAGATTGAGGTTTCTTCCAAGTGCAGTCGAGTGAAGAGAAGATTGGAGGGAGAGTGCGATGTCCTGTGCTTGGGTGTTCCAACAAAAGATCCATCCTTCTCTAGGCGTTTCAGCTGGAAGGAGGCATGCAGCATCTCTAACGTCGGGTTCCAACATTATACAAGACATGGATAGGACTCCTAAGGTATATTGGGTGAAGACATTGAAAGGAGATCAACTTTTGTAATTATTTGTGTTCGGTTGAACATTTCTCGTTGAATCTGTGTTGCTTTTTTGTATATATTGCATCGTTTGTATATACAACTCACTGACCATTAACGTTCTAGTAAGATTTTGTGTTTTATCTTCTTGTGCGATGAGTTTTCATGCATGCATGCAGGTCCTTTATTTGTGTACGGTGTGCATACGTGTGAATATGTGTGTGTATGGTTGAAATATTTATTCCTATACAGCAGCATATGCTGCTTGTATATAAGTACGGATAATGTAATTTATTAAGTCCTTCCTCTCATGACTTAGCAAGATGATCCAGACCATAGTCAAGTGATCAAATGAAGCTAGAGAAGAGGAGGATTCAGCAAGAATAAAGGATGTTCAATATAATAAGTGTATAAATGGAGTTTCTTTTGTGAACAGTGCTTCCTTAAGTTACCGCCAAACTCAACGGAGTGATTTTTCTATTTTGAATAATACTCCATTGAGTTACCGCAAACTCAACGGAGTAAGTTCATGTAGTTTTGTAGATTTGATTTTCAGGAGTAAACAATACTCTGTTGAGTTACGGCTTAACTCAACGGAGTAAATCTATTGAGTTTGTAATTTAATGGACTCTTTTAAGACTAGGTCCATTAGGTTTCAACCTAACTATACGGACCTGATATTATTAACCTAACTATACAGACCTGATACTATTCATTCCATGTGCTTTTAAATTAGATTTTTAAATATGATTTCTTTCTTATACTCCGAATTTGCAATTTCCCGAAGATTTTATTTTACAAGCTCTTTATAGATCGACCCATACTCGCCTATGCTTACCCATACTCGCCTATGCTTATTACAATGGGCATCATGCACCCTTTTGTTTTTCTTTTTTAAGAGGTCATGATAGGTAATGAATTGGATCATGTTTCCTAATTGTCATTCCAATCTCAACCTTCATCTTCTTTAAAAATTATGTCCCTAGAGACAACCATCTTTCCTATGGAAGGTTGATACACCTTATATGTCTTTGAGACTGTGCCATATCCAATGAATACTCCAATGCTTGCTTATCACACTAAACCTTTGGTACCTGAGTGTAACACAGACACCCAAATACCTTAAAGTAATTAAGAGATGGTTTGTAACCATACCAAACCTCAAATGGAGTGATGTTGAGCAATCTCTTCACGGATAATCTGTTTTGAATATAAACAGCTATGTTAGAAGCTTCTACCCAGAAACTTTTAGGAAGAAGCTTCTCATACAGCATACACCTTGTCATTTCCAAAATTCTGTGATTTTTCCACTCACATCATTTTGTTGTGGAGTGTAAGGTGTTCAATCCCTGATGCAATGCAGATGTCGTTAAATGCTTCATAGGTGTATTACTTCCCATTATCAGATCAAATGACTTTAATTTTGTGGTTACTTTGACTTTCAACCAAATGCTTGAAGCTCTTAAACAATGTCACCACATCTAATTTGAATTTCATAAAATATTTCCAGCACATTCTAGTGAAATCATCAATAAAGATCACATAGTATGTTCTTCCATTTAAGGATGGTACTCATAGGTCTTGCTACATCCAAATGAATTAACGACAATTTTTGAGTTCCCTTCCAGCTTGATGAATGAAAGCTTTTTTTGCCCGTCTTCCCCAATTGATAGACAATATAAACTAATAAATCTCCATCAATATTTGGTAAGTCATTCACCAAATCCATCTTCTTTAAATTTTGCAGTCTAAGTGACAATAGCCTAGTCTCTTATGCCAAATATTGAGATTTTTTGTATCATAGGAATATGCAATTGCATGTTCTCCATCAGATTTAATGGAAAACTCCTATTTCTCATTTTAACTTTAAGGATCGAATATGCAGCAAAAGTAATCTTCAAATATGATTTTGTAACCATTTTCTTGGAGTTGTCCAACACTAAGATAGCATTTGTTTACAACTTTTTTCACTAAAGTTGAAGTTAGAGTTGTATTGTAATAGATTTTTATTGAAGCTTGACTTTTTTGAAATTCAATTGCATTTGTTTATACTATAGCAAATTTTTATTGAAGTTAGATTTTTTTGGAGTTGAATTACATTTATTTAAATTAGTGGTGATGTAACTCTAACGTAACAAAATTACACTCAACTGAAGTTTGTTTATGTAATTTATTTTTAAAACATGTTGTATATGAAAAATTAAATTATATAATTATATCAAATAATAATTATGATTTTTTGAAATTATTTATATTTGTATGGTGTTCATTACCAAACAAATATGTAATGTTAAGATCATACCAATCATATATTGTAAAATAAAATTTACCATTGTTACAATTGAAAACTTTACCTAAAAATATAAACAAAAATTGCATATATGCGACATTAAGAAAAAATATTATCACAACTACAAACTTTAAAAGTGCAACATCACATACAAATAAGTTTATAAAAACATATATAGGTATAGTTACATATAATGTTCAAGGAAACATAAATACAAATATTTCGTACATAATGTCAACTTCACATATTGATAATTTACTTTAAAAGCTTTCCCGTACAACTATATGAATCTAGTTGAATTTCTAACCATTGTTGTCACTGTGACGATGACTGAATTTTAAGGAATATCTCTCTCATTGATTATTTCTCAAATTTGCACACGATGATCTATAACCTACTTTAAATTTCTATTCCATCTTGTTGCATAATTTTAATACATTTTTCCACTAATGTTGACATGTTACGCAACTACATATGATGAAGTAATTGATATGTATTTATATCTGTCATATCATCACCAACATGACTATTAGGCTTAATTTTATACCTTATTAGTGATGTTATTTCAGTGCTTAGTGATGTTTTTTAGTGGCTTTATTTCATTAATTAACTTGGTTTACATGCTTTATCTTTAAATCTGTAATTTACTGAAAATGAGCTGAAATTATTGTAATCAACGGAAAAGCATCAGATTTTTATTTTCCCATATTATTATCAAAGTAGAATCTCTACATCATTAAGTTTAATCCGTACTTCATATTTTATTTTAGTAGATTAGTGTGTTGGCTGCTAATATTTAAGTGCAGGAAGTTAGTGTAGGTATCAGTTTTTAAAAGGAGAATGCATGACTTCACGTAAAGTTTCATTATGAAACTACATGTGAAGTCGTGAGGTCAATATAAGCACATTGAAGAGGTTCGTGTGATTTCACAATGAAACAATATGGAGCAAGTTCGTTGGCATAAAGGCTTGGCTCATTGTTATAATACTCAAATGGCACAAGAAGCTTCTTGGCATAACTCCAAAACTCATGAATGGGAATTTACGTTGTGACATTATTTAAGTGTATGCATGGCTTGAATATTAAGATGGTTGGCCAACTGAATGGGAATTTACGTTGGCATAACTCTATGGCGAGTCATATAGTTATTGTCATTCAACATTTATTTAACATTTTTTTGAATCATTTAACATTTATTTTAATCTTTAAAAATTAAAAAAATAAATTAACGCCTTGTCAATTCCCTCTCGATAGAAAATTCATTGATTTCAAAAAATGTTATTTTTGTTTTTTATTAAATGAAAATATTAATAACATGCATATTATAAAAATATTATTATGACAAAAAAATTATAAATTCTTTTTATAACTGTAGGTCTTTCGCTAATAATTATCTTGGAAAAAATTATTAATAATTCCTTCATGAAAGAAAACACACCTCGTCAAGTGTGCCGTGTTGTGAAGTTAAAACTTGGACTGATGGTAATTCCATTTTTCATAAGTGAGGGTTTGCGGAACTCCCGACTGTAAATGTTATGAGATATTAACTTATAAAAGTTAATATATTATAAAAAATATTGAAAAGATAATTATTGACATGTGAAGTTATGTATTACAATTTTAAATAAATTAACTCTTTTATATGCACAAATATTTTCCAAATTTTTATGTGTATAGTTTAATATTTTTTTTAATTTTACTATGATAACTATACGGCATTGTCATATCGTTACGATCGTAACTCTACGGCGAGCTGTATAGTTATTTTCGTTTAGTATTTATTTAACATTTTTTGAATCATTTAACATTTATTTCAATTCTTAAAAATTAAAAACATAAATTACCACCTTGTGAATTCCCTCTCGACAGAATATTTGTTGATTCCAAAAAATTACATACTTTTTATTACAACGAGAATATTTTTTACAATGTTGAAACAAATTTGACAATGTTATAAAAATTCACATTTACAACCATGCAAGTATTTCATTTTGTCATTTTGAATTAACAGATATTTCTATACAAATGAGAGGAAAATCTGTTGGTTCAAACTATTGTTGTGTTTAGACAACGGACTAAGTCCATTGTCTAAAGGATTAGCCACGGACGTCGTTGTCTAAACGAGTAGACAACGGAAGTTCATTTATGTATTAAAATAGTAGCAAATATATATTAAAATGAACCCTTTTCAGTGTTCAATACATAATTTTAATATATATTTAATAATCTTAAAGTGTTAAATACATAATTTTAAAAAATTAAATCACTTATTTTTCATATATTAAATATCTTATTTTTCTTAAATAAGTTATTTAATATTTATTCAAAATTGTTAAACGAATGTACCAATATGATTACAAACATTACAAATATTACAATCACAAACATGATTACAAATACAAATAACATGAGTAAATTAGCTAACACTTGTTACAAGTCTTACATACAACATGATTACAAATGTGATAGTCATACAAGTCTATTACAACAACATGATAGTCATATCTACTAAATTACAATATTATAGAAGCTTTTTCCAAACATAATACTTGTTGCATATTACTATCACATACTCCTCAAAGTTACCCATTCTTTATGGAATCACCCCACATCTATCATACTTATTCTTTACCATCTTCAGCCAAGGAGTGCATGAATAGGGCGGTTGTAAGTGTAGGTACGTTTGTTTATGATTCTCTTTTTTAAACATAAGTAATTCAAGAACCCATAACTCTAAGTTCGGCTCAATCTCATCCTCCTCCATTAAGTCCATGCTATTAGGATCTATCACAACCACTAGAGGGGGGTGAATAGTGGTTTTTCAAATGATTTTCGTACGAATTTAACTGAAAATACAAAGTAAACGAAATACAAACGATGAAAATGATGTGGAAGTGAAACGAGTAATACGATATGAAATTGAATACGAATTTCAAAACAAAATGATGTGCAAGTAGTTAATTCGATGCAAAAATAATAACGAGAATGTGAAAATAAAGCATAGAGATTTTTAGGTGGTTCACCTCAAGCTTAAGAAGCTTGAGCCTAGTCTAATCACTATAAAAACTATTACAAATCGAGTGTTTAAGGTTGAACACCCAACCAACTACAACAAGGATTTGTGGTCGCACCCTCCAACCAACCAACATAACAGTTTATGGTAACACTCCCCAACCAACCAAGGATTTAGGTCAAATCCTCTAACCATGATTTAGGTTGAATCCTCCAACCAACAAGGATTTAAGGTTGAATCCTCCAACCAACTAAGGATTTAAGGTTAAATCCTTCAACCAACAAGAGTTTAAAGTTAAACTCTTCAATCAACAAGAGTTTAAGGTCAAACTCTTCAATCAACAAGAGTTTAAAGTCGAATGCTTCAACCGATAAGAGTTTAAGATCAAACTCTTCAACCCACCACTCCAAATGGAGTACTCACATGTGTTTAAGCCGAACAAACGTCAAACCAACAAAACAAAAATGAAACCAATCCCTTTTAGATCAATCAAAATGTGTTCACTTTGAAGGAGCGCAGAATTGAAACTTTAAGTTTTTGCGCCTTCAAGATCTTCTCTCACCGAAGCACGAAAATCTATCGAACTGAGTCCAAGACATGAGCACCAAAGCCGTGAGAAGGAGAGTGAAAATTCGTGAGTAAATGATGTGTAAAAATGATGAATTGGACTCCTATTTATAGATGCAAACTTAACTTAAAACCAGTCCAAAATCGTTATAACGAATTTAAAATTCGTTATAACATTTTTTACAGTTTTTGCTATATTTAAAAGATTTGTTGTACTAAATTGGTGTTCCGAAAAATTCATTATAACATTTTAAAAATCATTATGATGATTTTCCTACGTGTCAAATCTTGGATTTTTCAAATCTAATCTTAAGGACTAAATCTTTTCAAAAAGTTTCCTAATAAGTGACAAATTCAAAATTCGTTATAACAATTTGAGAATCGTTATACCGATTTTGCTTGATTATCTAAAATTATGGATTTTCCTTGATTGAATTTCTAAGTAAATATCTTTTCAAAAACTTTCCTAAATATTATTTGAATTTCAAAATTCATTATAACAATTATGAAAATCATTATACCGATTTTTCTTGATTATCTAAAATTACGGATTTTCCTTGACTGAATTTCTAATTAAATATCTTTTGAAAAACTTTCCTAAATATTATTTGAATTTCAAAATTCATTATAACAATTATGAAAATCATTATACCGATTTTTCTAAAATTCCTTAATTTACGGGATTTTCTCTAACAGACTTATTTTCAAAATATTTCCTAAGTTTTGGAACATACTCAAAATTTGTTATAATGATTTGAAAATTCATTATATCGAATATCCTAAATTCCTTAATCTATGAGATTTTCTCTAATAGACTTATTTTTAAAATATTTCCTAAGTTTTGGAACTCAATCAAAATTCGTTATAATCATTTTTCAAATCGTTATACCGAATTTCTCAGATGTAGAGTCATGTGATCTAACAAATGAATAGTAAATCATTATAATGATTTTCCAATCGTTATTCCGATTTTCCATGTGTTGATTTTTATGTGTATGGACTTAGAAACCTAAACTACTGTCCAAACCTTTTTAAATGAGTGTATGTGCTTGCGGCTCTTCTTCATTGGTTTTAATATTTTCAACTTTAATTCTTCAAAGTTCTCTGGCTTTCTTCATATAATTTCTTCATTCCTTCTTTATGACTTTATGTCTTAGACTTGGTTTCTTCGTGCTTTTATTTGCTATATGTCAAGTTATTTGACATCATCAAAACCTATAGAGGGTGAGTTCTCAACACATGCAGCGTTGGAGTGATGTTGTTTGAATCTCATGTACATTGGTTAAAATTGTATGGATGCATGTAATGTTATCTCTTGCATGTGCTCTCCCTCTTTTAGTCCTCTTCGACGAAGAGTTTACTTCTATCATACGCTACGTGAATGTCCTATTCCCTCTCAACTAGTTGGAGTAGTATTGGACCAGCCTGATGGTGATTGATCTGAAAAGTTCATGTTTGTTAGTAAATTTCAAATATCAAAATAGTGAAAATCATTTCATGAAACACATATATTTCAATTATCCTATAAAATATACCAGCAAGATTGTATAAATCAGAAGTGCTACCATAAATTGTTTTACGTCACTGCTCCACCCTAAGAGGGCTTTGCCTTGAAAGCATACACTTTCCCTTATGGCACACATACCTTCAAACAATCTTTCTAATTGATCGAAAAATTTCAAGCCATTCTTCTGGAACCTCTCACATTGTAGTTCACGTTGTTATCACAATATTTAAATGTCATTAAGAAAAATACAAACATTAAAAAATAAAGCATAATATGTTGCATGTTAATAAAATATGTAAAAATACATACCAATTTCTGAATACTTTCCACATGGCTTTTCTTCATCTTTTCATGCCTTCATTCCTTATGATTTGTATCCTTCATAGCTTCATATCCTTTATGTAAGCTGCATAGTGTCAACTCTTCAAGTCGTTATTCATCATGTCTTGTATACCATACACATACATCACAAGATATTTAACATCATCAAAACATGAGTCAAGGAGGGACTCTATACTTAACAAATGCCCTCTCTTTGTGTGAAACCTTATGCAACAAGACGAGCTTTGAATCTAATACTGTCATCTTCTTTTCTCTTGATCTTGTATATCCATTTACAACTAATAGCTTGTTTCCCTTCTAGAAAATCAATAAGTTCCCATGTTCCATTTTCTTAAGAGGTTCTAGCTCAATTTCCATTGCCTTCTTCCAATCTGGATTAGAGATTGCTTGTCCAAAATGTTTGGGTGCAGTTGAACTATCAACATTGCTAATATAGTTGGCAAAACTAGATGAGAGCTTGTTGTAGGTAATGTAGTTCTTGAGAGGGAAGTCTATCTCAAAGTCAGTCCCACTTTGGTTGCAAATATAATCGTTGTACTTGATTGGTCAATGTCTTTCTCTATCAGATCTGGGTAAATGACTGTCATGAGATGGAGATTCATCTGAGCCTGTGTTATGTTTAGTGACCTGCTCAGTAGACATAAGATTTTGATCAGTTGTAATAGAAATGTTGCCATTGTGAGTAGGTGTGTTAGAGAGGATAACTTCATGTTCCTCTTAACATTGATCTTGAATGGCAGTTCTATTCTATATCAAGTAAATGTTTATGTTTTCTTTCAATGACAGCATTTTGCTATAGTGTATAAGGACAAGTTTGCTAATGCAAAATGCCTAAACTTTCAAGAAGATTCTTGACATCCTTGTTAATGAATTTAGTTTCGTTGTTAGTTTTGACTTCTTCAACTTTCAAAGTAAATTAACATTAAAATTAGGTACGTAAAGAACATCTTTCAAATTTATGCGTTCATTTAAATTGACTTTGCCTATTCTAACTATAGTGGCATATTGATGATTTGGTAATTTAATAGATATTTTGTTTGCAGGAGTGGCAACATCCATAACTTGAATTTCATCATGCATTATGTGATCTAAAGGTTTCAATCGGGTCGTGCCGTGCCTAGGGCAGATTTTTTCAACCCAGGCACGACCCATTGGTATGGCCTAGTTAGGTTGTACCGGTCAATTGTATCGTTGACCATGTCGGGCCCTGTTGAATCATGTTGGCCCAGTTTTATTTTTTATTTTATTAAATAATTAAAAAGTAATATAATATTAATATTATATATAGATTATGATAAGTTTAATATAGATTATCTAAATATTTAATATGAGATTTCAAACCATCAAACTACATACAATTTATTCAACTTAAAAAAAATATTATTGTGACATATTTATGAAAAAATTACAAATGTTATTTTTGATACAATTGGAGATTAAAAAAGTACAAATGTTATCATTTATATTATTACAATTAAAGATTAAAAAATTAAAAATGAAAATTATTAGAAAATTCTTCTATGCAACTATCTAGTTCTTGTTGGTCACAATGCCGAGCAAGTTCATAGTCTTTGACATATATCAAAGCTTCCAATATATCCAGGTTTAGCCTTGATCTTTTGTCATTCAGTATGTTCCCACTTATACTAAAAGCCTACTCACATGCTATTGAAGAAACTAGAATAGTTAGTAAATCTTTTGTCATATATGATAAGATTGGAAAAACCAGGGTTTGTTTTTTCCACCAATCTATCACATCGAAGGAATTCATACTTGGATATTCATTCCATAGATATTGATGATTGGTGGAGTTAAAAGAATTTATTTTACTCTTAGAAACTATAGTTTGAGAAGAATAACCAAATGATGTAGATGAAATATCTACATCTTTTTCATCTTGAGTTGATAATAATGCCCATGATGTCATTCCCATATGTGATGATGATAATGATGGCATAGATGAAGAAATTTGTGTTGTTCCTATGTTATATTTTATTACATATTTATCAAACATTTTATTTAATTTTTTCTCTATTATTTGTATATTTATTCCAAGATTTAAACCTAAACATTTTTGCATTCCTTTAATTAATTTATTAACTAATTTTACTTTAGCCCTAGGATCTAAACAAGCACGCAATATACATAGCAATGGAATTTCACCCCAATATTTTAAAAAATTTTCTTTCATTTTATCTACTATTGGTTTAAAAAATGAATAACTATCATATTTATAAAAAACTAAACAAATTTCATATAAATGATGTAAAGCATAAATAGAAGTTGAATAATAAACCCTAGATAATCTAACAGTTGCATCATAAAATGGTTTTGAAAAATCAACAAAATATTTAACAATTTCAAAATCATGTTTAGTTAATTCTTTAGTATAATCATTTACAAAACAATTATAATCAGATTTAATAGTTTCTTCGTAAGGTAAACAACTTTCTAACATTAAATATAAAGAATTCCATCTATAAGGAACATCAGTAATAAATATTTTGTACGGCAAACCAAATGACTCACATATAAGATTAAAGACATGTATACCTTTACCTGCACTTGTAATACAATGTATTGCATCTTTTATGTTATCAACATAAATTTTAAGATTTGCAATAGTTACTTGTATAATAAGATTAATAATATGATACATACATCTTTGATGAAATAATTCAAAACCTATTGGTGGATTTAATCTACTTTTAAACATAGGAATTGTGGTAATATTATTAGCAGCATTATCAAAAATAATACTACAAAAATTATTTTTTATAGCATATAAATCAAAAAATTTCATAACGTTAGAAAAAATATTTTCAGTACAAGGATATACAATTTTTCTAAATCCTATTAATCATCTTTGTAAAATCCAATTGTTTTCAATAAAGTGAATAGTTACAGCAATATAACCATTTTTTTTTTACCCTCCCATATATCTAATGTGCATGCAATACAAGTCGTAATTGTATTTATTACATTAATAAGTTTAAGTCTAAATTTGTTAAATACTTCAATAACATCTTTCCTAGCTGTTTTCCTAGATACATGTTTATATTCTGGACACAATTGTTTAGTAACATATTCTCTATAAAATTTACTTTCACTAAAATTAATAGGCAAATTAGCTGAATAAATTAATTTAGCATATGCCTCCCTATCTGATTTAGGATCATAACTCCATGATGAAAGAGTACTACTATGAGTAAAAGAAAGTTCAGTTTGAATTATTTTATCTTTATTATGTTTACTTTCACATGCAGTTATATGCTTATTTAAATGATCGGTACTGCTTGAGCTTTTGCAAGAGAAGTTGATATTACAGATGTTACAGAATACCCTTTTTTTCTATAATGCCATCTTCCATGGTCTTTATCTTTATTGTGAATTTTCTTCAAATAGGAGTCCTTCTTTGTGACTTTGTTAATATTGACAAAGATACTTTCATGAATTGTGACACTTCAGGTTGAAAGGGAGCAACCGGCGAACCGACATCTTGTCCTTCGTTGTGAGCCATTTGCAAAAGCCAAAAAGCGAAATTGACTTGAGATTTGAGAAGTAGAGAATTTGAGATTGAGAAAATTTGTTGGAATGTTGGGTAATGGGTGAGGACCAATGATGCCCATCAACCCATTTTATAGCCACTTGGCCTGTTGCCCATTGGTTCGCTTGTTGGAAGTTGGAGTTGTCATCGATCACTTGTTGGAGTTCCCACGCATTGAGGAGCAACTTGTTGGAGGAGCAATGGCCTCGACCGTTGGAGAGCAACAAGCAGCAGCTGGTAGCCCCTACCCTACCCCATGCCCCCACTGGAGGAGCAATCACCATCACCACTACACAACCCCCACTGGAGGAGCAATCAACATACAATACATATTACATCATGCATAAAAGAAAACACAAGACATATCACTGTTGAGCTCTTTCCCTTTTTGATATAAGCAAAAAGGTGGAATTAAAACTCCCCCTAAAGTGATGCCTAAAATTCTCAAATAAGACTTAAGAGCAATATGAGTGAAATAACAATAAGTCATATAAGCAACAAGGAAAATTGTTTCTACAAAATATCCATATAGGAAACTATGAATCAGGTGGGGATGCAAATTCATTATAGCGAATTAGAAATTCGTTATACTGAATTTTGATTTTGACCCCTTTTACTGGATCAACCCAGATTTGCAAGTATATAATTTTAAATTGATCCACTTAGAAATTTCTTAAGTATTTTAGTAAAATTTCCTATGATATTAAGTAGAATATCCGCTATCCTTTAGAAGAGGTTGACTGACGCTTAGAATGTCCCAAGGGTTCAACGGAATTTCCTAAGAATTCCAACAAAATTTCCTAAGGATTTTAAATTCAAATTCACTTGAATGTAACAAAAAGACCTACAGAATTTAGAGGAATAATTTAGAGGAATTTCCGTTATCTATTTAGACCTATAATATCATCCAAGTGTAAGAGGAATTTCTGTCTCAAGGGACCAGAATTTCCTCTAGAATTTTTTAAATCAGTATAAAAGGAATTTCCATCTGAAGGGACTAGAATTTCCTTTAGCTCATTTGACTTAGAATTTCTCATTCAAGTACAAAAGGAATTTCCGTCTTAACAGATTGAAAATTCCTCTAGCCTTTTTAAACTTGGTATTTTATTGTTGAATGCAAATAGAATTTCTATCTAGAAAGACTGGAATATCCATTGATCCATAAAAAGATATCTTTAATTAGTCAATTTCACAACATGAAAATTTTTGAAGGATAGCTAATTTCAAGGAAAATCAGACAATAATTCTGATATCTGTTTGGTTATCCAAATTTACAAATCGTAATTCCGAATTGTCTTGAGTCTATAAACAACAAGTTGTCATGAATAAGTATTTTTATTTATCATCAATTTGTCATTATAATACTTCACTTGACTCATATCAATTTATCAATCAAGTCTTATGCAATTTATATTGGACATCATTATAGGGTCATTATAAGCCACTATTAAATCTAAAATCATACTTAACTATGAATCTAGTATTTTTTAGAACCTTTTGAGAGTCATTAATCTTAAGATACCTATCAGCATGATGATGCTTAAAGATTACTAAGTCAATATATTTCTAATTTACAAGTTCAGGATGTCACCTTGGCAAACTGAAGTGACTTGTTTCAAGATTTGAATAACTCTTTTGGAGAATCATTTCATAATAGATCCATCATCCTTATATGATTATAATACTTCAAAACCTTATATCTAATCTCTTGTGTCCATGAGTTTCATTATGTAACCATTATTTGGGGTAACATAATCTAATAAATCATTCTACTAAATTCTCAAGTGTTGTTGATTGGTATAAAGTTGCATTGACTTCTTATTCAAACTATATATCTATTTTAAGAAGGTTTGATATCGGTATTCCTAAAGATTTATTGTGTCTATCCAAAACATCACAACTATCTCTAAATCCAACAACCGAAATTTTAAAAACAAACTAATGATAAGAGAATTCATTTAAACAAATTGCTATTTCTATTTTCATTTCTCACATATTATGAAATTTATTTATAATTTCAATTCTATAACATATTTTTCAAGTATGTAACAAGAATATCATTTCCTTAATCATCTAGTAACTTTCGACTTAATGAATATGATTCAATACTAAGATTATGCTTATAGTGGAAATCAAATACTAAACTAGAAGGAAGTCTATATAAGGTTGATTCATATTTGGACTTATTCTAATTTTTAAGTTGTTTAATCATATAGTCAAAAATGATAGCTCCCCCTACAAGTGAGTCATCTCATCTATTAGATTTTAAACCATGATAGCCATAAGTTATTCATATATAATTTTAAATCACTACAACTTATTCCTATAGTTGTAGCAAGTCAACAAATTTAAAAACATGTGTACATACCTTGCTTGCTTTCCATGCCCCTTTTCTTATTTCCTAAAAATCATATTAAAATTAAGGATTTTGATACCCACATTTTCTTGGGTCATTAGGGATTAATCCTCAAACTATTAAATTTATTTCTAACAGGTAACCATATTTTATTTTGATTTTTGTTTAAGACAAATACATGGTCACCATTATAAACTCTTCTAATAAAACCTCCACAATATGAAATATCATCAAACTTGTAATAAGGATTGAACTTTAAAGTGCATTTTTTGTAATCTAATGGTGTATGAATATTTGATCCAGTATGAGAGAGTTCCTTAATCTTGATTTTTAACATGCAGTTTTCTTCTTGAAGTTTTTCATTCATATAATCAAATTGACATTTTAAATCAAGATTATCTTTGCTTTCCTTGACTAATTTATCAATATTCTCATATAGAGAATCATTTTCTTTTTCCAAATCACTTATACATGCAATTAACCTCTTCTTTTCCTTTTTCAAATTTTTAAATCTTTCATGCAATCGTAAGAAAGTTGATTCTAGTTCATCAAAATCATAATTTTCGTTTTCAAAACTAGAACTACAAGAAGGTTGGAAGCATACCTCCTCTTCATTTGCCATAAAGTAAACATTGACTTGTTCATCATCTCCATTGTTGGAATTTTCTGATCCAGATGAACTCTCCATTGTTGGAATTTTCTGATTCAGATGAACTAAGTTCATCCCAAGTGACTTTTAGAGCTTTTTTATACCTTTCCTTTTTGTTCTACTCCCTATTGTCCTTCTCCTCTTTATTTTTCAAAAGGGGACAATACTTGCTTATGTGTCCTTTCTTATTATAGTTGTAACACATTAAGATGTTATCTCTTGAGGCATTTTCTCCTTCTTCATGAATTTTCTGAATTTGTTGAATCTTTTAAACCTGCGTGAAAGCGTAGCAATATCGTCCTCACTTGAGCTATCATTGGAGTTGGAGCTAGCTTGGAAGGCTAGCTCCTTCTTCTTTTCACCTTTCTTGGAGGACTTCGGTTTTTAAGCTTTCAACTGCACTTCATATGCAGTTAGGTTGCTGATCAAGTCTTCTAAAGTGTAAGTGCTCAGATTTTTGCTTTTTCAATAGTAGTGGTCTTCTTCTCCCAATCCACTGTTAAACTTCTCATAATCTTTTGCATTTGTTCCTGCATAGAAATCTCCTTTTCTAGCCCTTTAAGGCCAGTTATGATATCCTAGAAACGAGAGTGCATATCTGAAATTGATTCATTTTCAAGCATTTTAAATAACTCATACCTGTGTATGAGTTGGTTTATCTTTGATTACTTAACTTGAGATGTTCCTTCATGAGTTACCTCAAGTATTTTTCATGCTTGATTCGTCGTAGTATATCCTGAAATTTTATTAAATTAGTCACATGATAAAGAATAACGTAGTATATTCATCCACTTCGCATCCAGTTGTATGAACTTCTTTTGATTGTTATTCAACATATCAAAAGGAATGTTTGGAACATGAATCTCATTAACAATTGCATTTCATAAATCCACATCCATGGACTTAAGAAAAATTATTATCCTATATTATCACCAGTCCCTAACATCCATAAACTAACATGCATCCAACAACAATCATTTCATACACAATTAACATCTAACAAATTACATAAGAATATTATCATCAGTCCCTGAAATTCCAACACGAGTCCACTATAGTTGCCAAGGACCTCTACCACATAGCCTCCTACTACCCTTGCTCTGGATGATCACCATATCACACCTTCTTGGTTGTTTGGAATTAAATTGGGGTCAATGAAATTATGAGTCCCCTATTATCAATCATTATCAATATTTTTCTTTCTTCCACCGTTCCCCACAAGCGCATCATTCATGGTTGCGATTCTTCCAAAAGTGTGTGTAGTGCCATTTCTTCCTTGTTCACTTCCTCTTCATCATTGTTGTCATCCCAATCTCCTTGTATCCATAGTAAAGATTGGGTCTTGCACTTATGGCCTCTTGTCCAATGCTTGTTACAATTATAACATAGTTGTTTTGCCCTTTGTTCTCTTATCTTGATTGGTGTCATGACCATGACTGGAGGTGTTTCCCTCTCTTTAAATATTAGGAAAATACCTCTTGTAATGTTGTTTTGATGATATCAAAAAAGGAGTTTGTATATAGTGAAATGTATAAGGTGTCAAGTTGAGTGTAGCATGAAAGATAAAAAAGGGAGCTTGATTACAACAAAAGTCAAATATGATGATCAAGGCAAATCAAATGACAAGATTCAAGAGACATAAAAAATTAAAGGCAAAGAAAATAGAAGACCAACTCAAAGAATCAAATCAAGTGCTTAAGAAGCTCAAACAAGAAGTCCAAAGTATGTGAGTGTGTTAACTTGCTCTTACTTTAGGAACATACTAATTCTAGGACATTCATTTACTCACCTCACCATGGATAAGCCACCTAATACATGTCTTAGGCATTTACAAGAAAAAATGAATAACTGAATTGTAAAAATCAATTAACCATTTTCACCGGCTAACTTGGTAACACCATCGGATAACCTGTTTTACCATTAAATAGCTCGTTGGATAATCTGGTAGAAAAAATAGCAAAATCCATTTTTTTGAGAGAGAATTTTACCTAGAATTTTCCATATTTTTTATAGATCTTCAATTTGGTAGTCACGTTAGAAAACAAGGTTACTATATCTTAAAATTACAACACTTGGATAAAAATTGTCATCTTAAGGATGATTGCATTTCCTATAGAAAAAGTTGGATAACCATTTTTCTAGAAACAAATTTTTGTATTTCTATAACTTAATTTTCTTAACTACATCTAGTAGAATCCAGAACTTTCTTTCTCTCTCTTTTTTGGTTCCTGGATTGGCAAATAGGATTTTTGTTTTTACTGAAAAATAGAATTTCGAATATCTATTTTTATATTTTACCTATTTAAAGAATTTCGGAATATCAAATGAAACTTCATTTTGGAATTATCACCTTAGAAATACAACTGTTGGGAAAACGAAATTACGAAATCAAAATTTAGAATTCCATGTTGGGAATTAATGCCCTAAAATATAGCAATTAAACACCTAAATTAGCCGTTAATCAGTGTGATTAGCCTATAAATAGGACTTGTAATCACTTATTAATGTATCCTTTTGCTGTCCTATGAATTCTAGTGCACCTATGCTTTTGATTCTTTGTTTTTGGCCTTCATTGAAGATTTTCCTAAAGCCTTGCTAGTGCATACTTAGATTAAACATCATTTTAGCATTGCTAAGCAAGAGCAACTATTTTGAAAGAGTTTTGATTGTAATTGGTGTTTTGTATACAATTGGTTTTACTTGGGTTTAGACCACAAAACTCAAGAACTGCACTAGTAGGAGTAGTTAAATAGAGACTTCCAATTGAACTCTTATTGGTCAAGGTGTTCTACCTATAACACTTGTATAAGGTTAGTTGAGGAGTACAATCATAAATTCTTGTTACACTTAGTTGGAAATTTGACTATAAATACTTGTTTTATACTAGATTTTATAGCGGATTAGTATAAGGTCAAGTTTATAAAATGTTGTGCTTCCACAAACAAAAGCCCTATGATTTCGGAAGAAATCGGGGCCCAAATCGAGGTCGAAAATCACGGATTTAGGAGCTCGTCGCCGGTGGATTTCGTGCTTGAATTCGAATTTTTGAGTGGGAGAAGGTGTCAATTCGATCAATACATCCAAACACAAAGGATTTACGTGGTTCCCCTTCACTTTGGGTACTCCACGGATGGCTCTCTTGGTGGGTTTCACTATTTGAGGTGGTGGGTACAAAGAGAAGAAGCAAGAAAGAAAGCTTCTTCTTGATTTCTCAATTTGGGCGAATTTGGGCTTTTATACTCAAGCCCCAAATTCCAACAATGCCCTTGAGTACATCAAGTTACAAATCATAATCAAAAATACAAACAAGATGAAAGTCACATTCTTTTCAAATCTCCACCTTGACTTCCATCAAGCTCCACCTATAACAAATGAGAGCCATCATGACCCATAAGGGTTAGCAGTAACTGTAGACGTTGAGTAAGTCCAAGCAATGCTTGAACTTGCTCTCCACAACCCCTTTGGTAAACATATCAGCTGGGTTGTCTCGGGTGTTG
>JAMKPZ010000498.1:0-83454 GCA_024699675.1 Amphibolis antarctica | reverse complement strand
TTGACTTCTTTTCTCTTCCCCTTTTCTTGAAAATTTTTTCCTTGTTTTGTAGGTAATGTAGATAGTTGCTATTGATGGAGGTGTGAATAATCTTTAACGAGGTAAGACATCTTGAGGTATAGTAAGGAAATTGTGCTAATTTCGAAGAGTTTGAGTTCTTTTTTAATTTGAGATGTTGTTTACGACTTTTTTGTCTACTTTGTTTGTTATTCTGAGAAACTTCTTATTTTATAGGCAATGTGGATAACCGCTATTGATGGAGACAATTTTTAGTGAGGTAATATATCTCAAGACATAGCTTGTGTTAGATAAGGTTGAAATAGTAAGTTACTTATACAAAAATATTTCATGTTTTATGATATTAACAGATATTACCTAGATATGATTCAAATCCAATCTTTTAGCCTCTTTTCTCATGGGTTCACTTGTAATTGTACACAAATTTAGGATGAACTACGTTTCAATTGATTTTTACTTTTTTGAAAGTTTAATGATCTTTTTTCAAAATACTTAATAGTTTTGTTTACTTCTTTAGGTTATGAATATTTTAATGTTTTTTCTCCTTTTTGACAACTTATGTTGTTATTTTGAAATTTTTAGTAGGTTTGGTTTCATATTTTAGATCAACAATGTTTTATTGAATTTTCTATTTTTTTAAAACTTAATATTCTTTTTCTTTGAAATGTATAATTACTTTGATTTATTCCTTTAGTTAACAATGCTTCAATAAATTTTCTAGTTTTTAATAGCTTAATGTTTTTTTATGAAATTCCTAGTAATTTTGATTTCATCATTTTGATAAATAATGTTTCGATTGTTTTTCTATTTTTTTGATAGCTTTATGATTTTTTTTTAACAATTTATGGCTTTGATTTCTTTTTTTAGTTAAAAATGTTTTAATAGATTTTCGTCTTTTGGATAGTTTTTTTTGTAATTCTAATTATATTTAGTTTCATTTTTTAGATAAATAATGTTTCAATAGGTTTTCTCTTTTTAAAGCTTAATGTTTTTTGAAATTCTTGATAGCTTTGTTTTCATCCTTTAGTTAAATAATGTTTTAATGGATTTTCACTTTTTTAACTGTTAAATATTATTATTTTTAATTCATAATAGGTTTGGTTTCATCTTTTAGATAAACATTGTTTTAATGGATTTCACTTTTTTAGCATCATAATGTTGTTTCTTGAGATGTTTAATTACTTTGATTTCTTCTTTTAGTTAAATTTTTCTATAGATTTTCTCATTTTCACAACTTAATGGCTTTTTTTCAAATTCTTAATAGGTTTGATTTCATTTTTTTGAAAAACATTGTTTCAATTGATTTTTAGTTTTTTGAAAATCTAATGATCTTTTTTTGAAATTCTTAATAGCTTTGATGTCATCCTTTAGTTAAACAATATTTTAATGAATTTTCAATTTTTTAACAGCCAAATGTTGTTTTTTAAAAAAAAATCCTAATAGCTTTGGTTTCATCTTTTATATAAGCAATGTTTCAATGGATTTTCAGTTTTTTAAGAACATAGTGTTGTCTTCTTGAAATGCTTAATTTCTTTGATTTTTTCTTTTAGTTAAATTTTTCTTTAGATTTTCTCATTTTTCATGACTTATTGGTTTTTTTTAAAATTCTTAATAGCTTTGATTTCATCATTTAGAGAAATATTGTTTCGATTGATTTTCACTTGTTTGAAAATTTATTGATCTTTTCTTAAAATACTTAATAACTTTATTTGTTTCTTTCGTTAATGATTATTTTAATATTTTTCTCCGTTTTACAACTTATTTTGTTTTTTTTGAAATTCTTAATAGATTTGGTTTAATTTTTAGATAAACAATGTTTCTGTTTATTTTTAGATATTTAACAACAGTGTTGTTTTCTTGAAATACTTAATTACTTTGGTTTCTTTCTTTAGTTTAAATTTTTCAATAGATTTTCTTATTTGTCATATGTTAATGTAGTGTTTTTGATATTCTTAATAGCTTTGATTTCATCTTTTAAATAAACATTGTTTCAATTTGATTTTCACTTGTTTGAAAATTTAATTATTTTTTCTAAAATACTTAATAGCTTTGTTTACTTCTTTTAGTTATGAATATTTTAATATTTTTTCTTGTTTTTGACAGCTTATGTTGTTTTTTTGAAATTTTTAATAGGTTTGGTTTCATATTTTAGATAAATAATGTTTCAATGAATTTTCTCTTTTTTAACAACTTAATATTATTTGTTTGAAATGCTTAATTACTTGGATTTATTCTTTTAGTTAACAATGCTTTAATAAATTTTCCAGTTTTGGATTTGTTAATGTTTTTTTTTGAAATCCCTAGTAACTTTGATTTCATCTTTTTATAAACAATGTTTCAATTGTTTTTCTCTTTTTTATAGCTTAATGATTTTTCTTAATTACTTTGTAGCTTTGATTGCTTTTTTTATTTAAATAATGTTTCAATATGTTTTCTGTTTTTAAAGCTTAATTTTTTTTAAAATTCTTAATTGCTTTATTTTCATCTTTTACTTAAACAATGTTTTAATGGAGTTTTCACTTTTTTAACAGTTAAATGTTGTTTTTTTCACTATTTACTTTGGTTTTAATCTTTTTGATAAATAATGTTTCAATGGATTTTTACTCTTTTGACATAATGTTGCTTTCTTAAATGTTTAATTACTTTGGTTTCTTTCTTTAGTTAAATTTTTCAATAGATTTTCTCATTTTTCATAGCTTAATGTGGTTTTTTTATCTTTTGAAATAGCTTTGATTTCATCTTTTAGTTAAATAATGTTTCAATAGGTTTTCTCTTTTTAAAGTATATTTTTTTTTTGAAATTCTTAATAACTTTGTTTTCATCCTTTAGTTAAATAATGTTTTAATGGATTTTCAGTTTTTAACAGTTAAATGTTATTTTAAAAAAAATTTGTAATAAGTTTGGTTTCGTCTTTTATATAAACAGTGTTTCAATGGATTTTCACTTTTTTAACATCCTAACTTTGTTTTCTCGAAATGCTTAATTACTTTGGTATCTTTCTGTAATTAAATTTTTCAAGAGATTTTCTGATTTTTCGCAGCTAATGTGGTTTTACCGATATTCTTGATAACTTTGATTTCATCTTTAGATAAACTATGTTTCAATCGATTTTCACTTTTTTGGAAGTTTAATGATCTGTTTTTGAAATACGTTTTTGAATGTATTATGATCTTTTATAGAAATACTTAATAGCTTTGTTTACTTCTTTTAGTTATTAATATTTTAATATTTTTTCTCCTTTTTGACAACTTTGTTTTGTTTTTTTTTGAAATTCTTAATAGATTTTGTTTCATTTTTAGATAAACAATGTTTCAATAAAATTTCACTTTTTTAACAATTAAATGTTGTTTTCTTGAAATACTTAACTACTTGGATTTTTTCCTTTATCAAATTTTTCAATAGATTTTCTCATTGTTCACATCTGAATATATTTACTTTTTATATTCCTAATTGCTTTGCTTTCATCTTTTAGTTAAACTACGTTTCAATTGATTTTCACTTTTTTGAAAGTTTAATGATTTTTTTTCAAAATACTTAATAGTTTTGTTTACTTCTTTTGGTTATGAATATTTTAATGTTTTTTCTCCTTTTTGACAACTTATGTTGTTATTTTGAAATTTTTAGTAGGTTTGGTTTCATATTTTAGATCAACAATGTTTTATTGAATTTCCTCTTTTTTAACAACTTAATATTCTTTTTTTTTGAAATGTTTAATTACTTTGATTTATTCCTTTAGTTAACAATGCTTCAATAAATTTTCTAGTTTTTAATAGCTTAATGTTTTTTTATGAAATTCCTTGTTACTTTGATTTCATATTTTTGATAAACAATGTGTCGATTGTTTTTCTCTTTTTTATAGCTATAATTTTTTTATTGCTACTTATTATAGATTCTAAGTACTTCAAATTTTTTTTATAAATTTCATGACCATCTAGTTATATACCTTCATCGTTATTCTTATTTTATTTGATTATACACCTGTTATATTTTGTTTTTGACTTAATCTAAATCCTTTGGATGCTCAAGTACTTCTCTATAATTTTAATTTGGAACCAATTCTTGTCTCACTTTTGTTAAAAAAATTTCATTAGGAAATAGCATACACTAGCGTAGTTCTCCTTGAATTTTCTTATTTATTTAACCTTTAACTAAGAAAAATAGATAGACTTAAAGTGGACCTTTGGTGTACACCTATGTCTAAAGGAAGTTTCCTAGTTTCTCTTTACTCTTTTATACATGTCCTTTGTAATATCAATATATCCTATTGACATTCATTTTCTTTTTAAAACCTACTACAATATGTTTGTGGGTACACTATCATAAGTTTTTTGGTAAATTAATGAAAACTATATGGACGTCTTGTTTCTTAATTTTAAAATTTTCTATTAGTTGTCTAGCTAAATGAATATTTTTCATTGTTGACCTATCTGACATAAATCTAGATCAATTTTTTATGTTTTTAGTTATATGTCTTTGTATTTGCTAAATTACCCTTTTCGATAGTGTCATAGTATGACTTAACTTGATGACATGATAATTATTACAATTCCGCATGTCTCTGTTATTCTTAAATATAATTATCAAGGATCTCATTCTTTGTTTATTTGACATCTCTAGTCTTAAAATTATATTAAAAAGCTTAGTTAACCATTTAATTCCTAGTTCACCTACATTTCATTCTCTTAATAATGTCTTTTACATTCAAACTACTAATATAATCAACTTTCTGAATTTAAAAAATTCAACTAATTCGAATTATTAGGCATCACCTAGTCATAAATTTGGTTAAGACATTGACCAAATTTGATGATTAGTGTCTTGGCAAAACTATTGATGCTTGTCAAGATTCTCAAGGCCTATCCTTTGAATAGAGTAATTCTAATTAAGATCGGGATTTATCAGCAATAAGACAGGTGGACATGTTAGGATCTTTTCAAGTTATTCTTCATCTAACTATAAAATTGCTTATACATTTCACAGGTGAAAGCTTTTCTTAGAGGAAAGACTGCCCTTTTTTGCTAGAAAGCTAGAGGGGTTAATATCTCTGGTAAACATGCATTCTAGATTAGTTAAAAGGCTATGCAATAGCAGTTTAAGGTATTGGTTGTTGGAATATTTTAGGCGACAACCTAGAGGAAAAAAGTTTCGGGCCATAATCCTTGGATTGGATAGGATGGCCGAGTTGCTTCTTCTTGAGGTAAAAAAACTTTGGATTCCTTTCTTTATATAGATTATGTTTTGGCCCGAAGAACTTTTTAAATGGATTTTACCTTGAGCAATTATCTGTACATTATACGGATTGAGAGATTCCTTCCTTTGGTGTTTCTTACTTTCATGTGTACTTCAACTTATTTAATTCACTAGTTAACTCAATATCTTAAATCTATTTGTAGACATTTGCTCACCTTAATGTTTCTTATGTAGGCACGTAGTTGGCAAATAAGGCAAAATGTAAGTCATTATTTCAGTAGTTTCATTAAGGCATATTTTTTATCAGGATAAATTTATTAATGAAGGCCAGGTTTGTGACATGACTTTGGAAGTTGCTAAATGCAAGAATGTTTCAAATAGTAAGTTATTTGTACAATAAGATTTCATGCTTTGTGGCATTGATAGATGTTAGGTGGATATGATTGAAATCTATTGTTTTTGCCACTTTTCTCTACTTCATTTCTTTACATGAAAAACTTTTTCTTATTTTGTAGGCAATATTGATAATAGTCATTAATGAAGGCCAGGTTTGTGACATGACTTTGGAAGTTGCTAAATACAAGAACGTTTCAAATAGTAAGTTATTTGTACCATAAGATTTCATGCTTTGTGGCATTGATAGATGTTAGGTGGATATGATTGAAATCTATTCTTTTTGCCACTTTTCTCTACTTCATTTCTTTGCCTGAAAATCTTTTTCTTATTTTGTAGGCAATATGGATAATAGTTATTAATGAAGTTGTGAATAATCTTTAATGAGGTAAAATAATTCGAGTCATAGAAAGGAAATTATACTAGTCTCAAAGGGTTTGAGTCATTTTTTAAATTTAAGGTTTTGTTTTACTATCTACATTGATCGTTCTTTTTAAAAACTTCTTGATTTGTAGGCAATGTAGATAATCGTTGTTGATTGAGACATGAAAAGTTTTAATAATTTATCACAAGACATTGTAAAGAAATTATGCTAGATTTTATGGAAATAGTAAGTTACTTGCACAAGCACATTTGATGTTTTGTGGCATTTATAAATATTAGCTTGATGAGATTAAAATTTATTTTTTTGGCTTCTTTTCTCTTCTCCGTTTCTTGAAAATTTTTTCCTTATTTTGTAGGTTATGTGAATAATAGCTATTGATGAAGGCGTGAATAATCTTTAATGAGGTAAGACATTTTGAGGCATATTAAGGAAATTGTGGTAACCTCAAAGAGTTTGAGTCTTTTTTTAATTTAAAATCTTGTTTGTGACTATTTTGTCTACTTTGTTCTTCTGAGAAACTAGCTGACATAAATCTAAATCAATTTTTTATGTTTTTAGTTAGATGTCTTAGTATTTTCTAAATTACCCTTTTCGATAATGTCATAGTATGACTCATTAACTTAATGACATGATAATTATTTCAATTCCACATGTCTCTATTATTCTTAAATATAATTATCAAGGATCTCATTCTTCATTTATCTGACATCTTTGTGGTCTTTAAAATTATATTAAAAAGCTTAGTTAACCACTTAATGCCTACTTCACCCACATTTCATTTTCTTAATAATGTCTTTTACCTTCAAACTACTAATATAATCAACTTTCCGAATTTAAAAAATTCAACTAATTCGAATTATTAGGCATCACCTAGTCATAAATTTGGTTTAGACATTGACCAAATCTAATGGTCAGTGTCTTGGCCAAACTATTGATGCTTGTCAAGATTCTCAAGGCCTATCCTTTGAATAGAGTAATTTCTAATTAAGATCAGGATTTATCAGCAGTAAGACAGGTGGACATGTTAGGATCTTTTCAAGTTATTCTTCATCTAACTATAAAATTGCTTATACATTTCACAGGTGAAAGCTTTTCTTAGAGGAAAGACTCTGCCCTTTTTTGCTAGAAAGCTAGAGGGGTTAATATCTCTGGTAAACATGCATTCTAGATTAGTTAAAAGGCTATGCAATAGATTATGTTTTGGCATGAAGAACTCCTTTTTAAATGGATTATACCATGAGCAATTATCCGTACATTATATGGATTGAGAGATTCCTTCCTTTGGTGCTTCTAACTTTCATGTGTACTTCAACTTATTTAATTCACTAGTTAACTTAATACTTTAAATCTATCTATAGACATTTGCTCACCTTAATATTTCTTATGGAGGTACATAGTCGGCAAATAAGGCAAAATGTAAATTAGTTATTTTGTTTGTTGAATTTATAATTTATTTTTTTGATGATTTATATTAATTTATGTTTATTTGAATAGTTTCGTTAAGGTATATAAAAATGCACAAATTAACACTTTACAGTAGGCTCCTGCACCACTAGGTAGTTCTCTATGGCATGGCCTAAGGATCCACATGCAACACATTTCGCTTCCACTACAGGGTTCTTAGATTTTTCATGTTCTAGAATTAAGTCCTCTACCCATTTTACCGTGGAGGTCATATGAGCCTCTACACCCACCATAGGGTCTACTTGATGCATTCCTATGCCTAAGGAGCGATCAAAGGTATGATTCCTTGGTCTAGCACTCTCCATTTGCGTGGTCCTCTGCTAAATCTTGTAGTGCATTCCATGCAGTAACTTCATCAAGACGCATAAAGCGTCCAATGCACAAAGATTCTAGTGTCAGTTTGGTATTATAATCCAAACTTTCATACACTACTAAGCACTGTCTAGCCTTAGGTATACCATGATTAGGATATCTTGCTAACAACCTATGAAATCTCTCAAAATATCTCCAAAAGGGCTCATTGGGTTGTTGAGTGCATGATGTTGGTGATAGCATTCTTAGCCTAAATGGTCTTATGTAGGGGATGGAACTTTTTAATAAATACAATACAAAATTCAGTCCAAGTATGAATAAAGTTCGGAGGCAAAGTATTCATCTACAACTTGGCATCATCTCTAAGGTAAAAGGCAAGAATCTCAGTTTTATAGCAACAAGAGGTACATCAGGAAGATTCACCATATTACAAACATCATTAAAGTCATTCAAGAATACATATGCATCTTCTCTATCCAACCCAAGAAATCTAGGTACTTGATTGACATAATTCATATGTAATTCAAAATGTTGTCCATCAATAGGTGGTAATATAAAACATGAGGGTTGGTTGTGTACTTGAGGATAGCAGACATCCTCTAGAGGTGGTAATTGTGGGGGAGGGAGGGCATGGTTGTTGTCAACCATACCTGTGTCTTGACAATTCACTACCCTGTTGTACAATGTGTTCTCTAACTAGTTGATGTGTGTGATCTCTTGTCCACTGCGGTCTATGCATAAACTAGAGAGACTGCAATATATAAAACAATATAAATATAAAGGGTAAGAATAGTACCAAAAATTAAATAAGAGACATTCCAATTTTTTTTCGTGGCCTAACAACATCAATGCTAGTGAGTAGCAAGAGTAAATAGCTTACTAAAATTATACAAGGGAAAGACAACAAAACTACTAAGCAAAACAAAATAAAATAATAGAAAACAACCACACCAATATTAAAACTAATCTAAAAGACAAGTTACTAATAATGAAAGTTTGTTATTCCTAAAAATATGCAATGGAGATTGAGTAGCATGTTCAAAGGAATAACCAACAAAGGAAATCAAATTTAGTGTACAAATATAAACAATGCATACAATGAAATACAGGCACTGATCACCCTAAATCATAAATTGGATCCAAGAAATTGTTGTCTTCTTTACGCCCAAAAGAGGTTTGCTGTAAAAAGGGTTTTAATCTGTGCCCATTGACCTTGAAAGTTTCCCTATTTTTAGGATTTTTTATTTCAACAGCACCATGGAGAAATACACCCTTCACTACAGTAACCTAGAATTATACAGTAGAACTTGTTGACCTATTTGGAATTCCTTTTGGATGATCTTGCTATCATGAAAGATTTTTCCTTTTTCCTTAGCAATCCTAGAGCTATCATAAGCTTCCTGAAGTCATAATTTGTGCATTACACATACTTATCTCATGCAAATTAGAAGTGCATATATGATTATCATACTTTTCTAACTAGAATTGCATATAACTTTGGATTTTCATGAAATGCATGAATATGATATAACTTAATTAAATAATGCACAACTAAGACTTCAACTATCATTTAGCATTGGAATGACATGTAAGATAACATTCTTGATCATATCATACTTTATTTCATTGTGCTTGTAACTCTTGTGTGTTATTTTTGAAGGAATAATGTTGGGACCACATGGGCAACTTGGGAAGAGTGAAAAATTGTGGACTCTTATAAATAGAAGGGGGAGTCTCACGAATTAGGGATCCTCAGTTCCTCCACCTTGAAGCAAATCTCGAGCCTCCCCTCTCCTCCTTCCCTTTTTTTCGTTTTTGGAGGCCAAGGGTGTCGTAGCTCCTTCCTCTTGGCTAGGGCTTCTTGGAGGGACGTCGACTTAGACTTCCAACCTTCATCCGTGCTTCCTTGCTTTAAGCTCGTGGTGACAATACATCTTGGAGAGGAGCTTTGGCTGCTTGGTTGCGTGGAGCTTGTGGTTGAGAGAGGGCAAAAATCCGAGTTGCCCTAGCCGTCAAGAAGGGGGCCGTGAGGTGAAGTGGTTGAAGGCACTCAAAGAGGTAGGCTGTAGCTCCCTTTCTTCGTGCTTGGTGTTGTTGGAAGCCATTTCCAGCCAAGGACGAGGTGGTCTTGATGCTGTTGAAGTCTCCTTGCTACCACCAACCAAAGGTTTTGGAGTGAAGGTTCTAACTCTTGGCTATCCTAGTTACTTATTTTGTTTTGTATCAATCTTGTGAGGTTGGATCTGTGATTTTAGAATTTTACATTTGTATTAGGTTAGTATAGTTGTTTCATTGTAGAATTCAGATGGTATTTGATGTCATAAAAAATCAAAATTATATGCCCCTGATGTTAGAATTATTTTGTGTGAATGAATGGATAAATGCTTGAATGGTTTATCTTGTGAATTGTTTTTGAATCCAAGTTTTTATCGAGTTTTTCCAACCCATTTAAAGGCACATCCCAGGTGTTTTGAGAATTGATTTCTACTGGAAGGGAGGTGCTTTCATGTGTGTTTGTTGGCTAGAAAGTATTTCTTGGATTTGTGAAAGTTATAGGGAAGAAAAAGGGTTGTAGTGATTGAAAAATTGCACTTCGGAGTTCTGTTTTGTACTTTGTTTTCCCCTGTTTTTGGCGAATGTCTTGGACTGGAATTTTCGTATTTTAATAGCTTGTTGAGCACTTGAAAAGCTCCATTTTATTTCACGTCAATTGGATGCATATGGAGTGAGTTATAAGCATTTCAAGTGGATTGCGCTTACTTTAAGCTATTGCAGTTTTGAGCTTTTAACTCCTAATTGTTGTGGGAGATACAATTATTGCTTGCATGAGATTTAGTGTCTCTTTTACTTAATAACTTCAGATTTTCGACATTTCATATCTTAGCGCTTTTATTAATCTTCATAACCCGAATCTCTGTGGGATTGATCTGTACTCGCCGTGTTACTTCAATAGCACCGTACAAGTTAATGGCACCGTTGTCGGGGACTCGGTGTTATTTAGTTATTTGAAGTGTTTTGAAAACTTTGAGTTTGTTGGATATCTTAGAATTGTATTGAACATTTCAAGTGAAAGTTATTTCTATTGTGCTGAATTGTTAAGAACTTCATTAAAATATTTTCTGGTACCTTGTCACTTATTGTTATTGAAATTTTTTATATTGTGATTTGGTAGGCTTGAGCATATTGTAGAAGTTCCTTTTGTTAGTTACATCTTGCTGTTTAGTAGTGTGCATTCATTGTTAATTGAAATCATTGTGGTTTTTGAGTTATATTGCCTTTATTTGTTAAAAATGGATCTAATGATTTTTATTCTTATTATCAGCATGTGAATGAAACTCCTAGGTGTAATGAGTGTAATTTAGTGGGTCATATAGAACAGGATTGCCCTTTTGCTTGGTTCCAAAGCAAAAAACTTTGAGTTTGTTGGATATCTTAGAATTGTATTGAAAATTTCAAGTGAAAGTTATTTTTATTGTGCTTGATTGTTAAGAACTTCATTAAAATATTTTCTGCTACATTGTCACTTATTGTTATTGGAATTTTTTATATTGTGATTAGGTAAGCTTGAGCATATTGTGGAAGTTCCTTTTATTAGTTACATCTTACTGTTTAGTAGTGTACATTCATTGTTAATTGAAATCATTGTGATTTTTGAGTTATATTGCCTTTATTTGTTAAAAATGGATCCTAATGATTTTTATTCTTATTATCAGCATGTGAATGAAACTCCTAGGTGTAATGAGTGTAATTTAGTGGGTCATATAGAACAAGATTGCCCTTTTGCTTGGTTCCAAAGCAATAGAAATCAATCAAACTTTAATCAACATAGAGAACTTAGGCCTTCTTGGGAGCATATTCCACCTAACGAGGATAGTTCCATATCTATGATAAGGAGTGTGGCTTAGTTACAAGAGACTATGACTAAAGTTGAACAAGAAATTGTTTTGATAAGAAGCACTAGCCAAGTTTATAGAGATTTGGCTGTAGTCAATGAAGTAGGAGAGTCTTGCACGATAGGAGTAATAGAAAAAGAAGGTAGTGATCAAGGTATAGATGATAGGTTTGATCCTGTTGACTTTAGGAGTGAAGAGCAGAAGTTAGCCCATTTTCAGGATTACGAGGAGAACTATGATGAACCCTTATTAGAACCTGAAAGAGTAGAACTAACGCCTCAAATTCAAGATGAATTGGAGGAAGAATGGTTAGAAGAGGTTGAAAAGTTAGAGGAGTTGTGTGCGACTTGGAGTGTTGAGGATGTGTTAAAATCTTCCCCATCTGAGGCAGTTTTTATTGAAGACGAGAAGGATGAAGAACCAAGGAATGTATGCATATCCCTAAGATCAGGTAGGCAAATAGGAGGCCCTAAGGAGTCGAGCCAGGATAGGGATGTGCAAGATAACCCTTCTCAAGTAGGGCGTAAGGATGTGAGTTTAGAAGATTTGGGGGAAGAAGTAATAGAGAGTAAGGATAGGTGTGATGAAGGGGATCAACACGAGGATGTTGATTTGAATGATGACTTAGTAGTGGTGGAAAAGGAGGCCGATGAGGGAAGAACTAGGGAAGCCGTAGTTGCCCCATTCCCACATAGGTTGGTAGATAGAAAAGAGAATACCCACCTGGAGGTTGTTAGGAAATTTTTTGAGAAGGTAGAAATTAAAATCCCATTGCTCGAGGCCATAGCTCATATTCCTAGTTATGTCAAGTATCTCAAGGAGCTATGTACCAGACAGAGGGCTAGATGAGTGGTTAAGAAAGCCTTTCTAGCTGAGACTCCTAGTGCCATCTTTTCTAGTCAACTACCTAAGAGGTATGACGATCCAGGAACTCCTCTCATCTCATGTGTCATAGGATCAACCAATATAGAAAGAGCTTTATTAGACTTAGGGGCTCGAATTAATGTCATGCCCTATTCAACATATGAGCAATTAGGTTTAGGAGCCATGCAGGACACGAGAATTATTATTCAATTGGCTAACAGGTCTATCAAGACTCCATTGGGAAAAGTAGAGGATGTTTTGGTGAATGTGCAAGAGTTTATCTACCTAGTTGACTTTCTAGTTATAGAGACGCACCCTTCTGCCTCAGTTAGAAGTCAAGTCCCATTGATATTAGGAAGGCCATTCCTAGCCACCTCTAATGCTATGATAAATTGTAGGAATGGAGCCATGACCATAACGTATGGTGAGACAACCCTTGCTATGAACATTTTTAAACTAGACAAGGAAGTAAGCAAGAGAGTTTAAGAGAGTTTTAATGTGGATTTTTTTGAAGTATTTAGCAATGATAAGTAGAATGATAGTGAAGAAGATGTGGAGGACGTGCTCTTAGTTGGGAGTGTGCAAGAAGAAAGGATGGAACCTCAAGGACACATAGAAGAGACTTGTGGAGTCACTTCCTTTGAACCAATCGAGGTTGTCCCTAGGAAGACGGTGTCGTTTGTTGAGCAACCTCCCATATTAGAGTTAAAGAATCTCCCCTCAGGATTGAAGTATGTCTTTTTAGGTAAGGATTGATGCAGTGCCCACAAGGTTAAATGATAACAAAGTGGTGGTTTGGTTCCTTAAAAATAATATTTTCTCAAGATTTGGAGTGCCAAAAGTAATTGTTAGTGATAGGGACACCCACTTTTGCAACATGAGCTTTGAAGCTTTAATGAAAAAGTATGGTGTCACTCATAGGTTGGCAACTCTTTACCACCCCCAAACATGTGGGCAAGTAGAAAATTCAAACAAACAGATTAAGTAGATATTGGAAAAGGTGGTTAAGCCAAATAGAAAAGATTGGTCAGAAAAACTAAATGATGCACTATGGGCATTGGACTGCTTACAAAACAATTCTTGGTGCATCTCCTTATAGGTTAGTTTACGGGAAGGCTTGCCACTTACCATTGGAGATTGAGCACAAGACCATGTGGGCGATTAAGGAATTAAACCTGAATGAAGATGTTGCTGGCAAGAAAAGGAAGCTGCAGTTGGTTGAACTTGAAGAATCAAGGAATGAGGCATATGAAAATGCCAACATAACCAAGCAAAAGGCCAAGATCTTTCATGATAGGAAAATTCTGAGGAACACATTCGTTCTTGGGCAATAGGTCTTACTTTGTAACTCTAGACTACATTTACACCCTAGAAAGTTGAGATCATGGTGGAGAGACCCTTTTGTGGTAAAGACTGTATTCCCAAGTAGGGTAGTGGAGGTTGAAAACCTCAAGGATCGTAAGACGTTTTTGGTAAATGGGCAGTGCCTTAAACATTTTATCAACCGACCGTAGATCAGTGAGAAGGTTGATTTGTTTGACCCATTTTAGAGATGGTAGGTCAACCCCCAATTATACCCATGAAGGATAGATGCTACCCAACTAGGTCGTCTCAACCCACATGTATTCAGTTGCCTAACTGTGATGACACACATTTTGAGCTAAAGTCACATTATATTGGACAGTTGCCTAAATTTCATGAGTTCGAGAGTGAGGACGCATACTGGTTTATTCAAGAATTCGAGGAGGTATGTAACATGATGAGTTACGAGAGATTATCAATGGATGCAGTTCGTCTGCGGTTTATTCCCTTTGGTCTTAAGGATGGAGCAAAGAGGTGGCTGTATAGTCTTCCTCCAAGTTCAATCACAACCTGGGATGAATTTTGTTTGGAGTTTCTAAACAAATACTATCCAATGCATAAAACGATTCGTTATCGTAACGAGATTTTATCTTTCAAGCAGACAAACGGTGACTAGATCGTGTATATCAAGCAGAAGTTTAAGGATTTGTTGGCTCGATGCCCACACCATGGAATTGAGAAGTGGCATCAGACTTAGATCGTGTACGATGGACTGGATATTCCTACAAGGACCATGTTGAAATCAATGTGTCAAGGGAATTTCCTTGACAAAGGAGAGGAAGAAGCATGGCTATTTTTGGAAAATTTGGCAAAGAAGACAGTGGGAGACTTCTTGTATGGATCCTGTGGTGGAAAGGAGTAGGGGATCAAGAGGCATGCATAATGTAGAACCCTCCATAGCTGTGGAAGCCAAGTTATCTGCAATCATGAAGCAGTTGGAGGTAATCCAAGGGACAGACCAAACCCACACCACCGCACCAACCCCTCGTTGTAGAAGATGTAGTGCTAGTGGGCATGTGGTAAAAGAATGTGCAGCATATATGGGACAAATGGAAGAACCTCTTGAACAAGTCCACGCCCTGTACCAAAGAACACGTAATGATTATACCTCTCAAATTTATAACCCAAGTTGGAAGAACTATCCCAACTTCTCGTGGAAAAATCAGAACTATGAAAGGGATGAAAGCCATAATGCCTTTACTGAAGCCAATGCCGGAAACAACCAATTTTGGCACCAACCAAACCAACCTTCTTTTGATAACCAAGTAGTGGGAGTTAGTCGAAGAGAATTTCAAGAGCTAAAGGAGAAGAACATGGCTATAGAGAAGAGCTTAGAGGCTTTATCACAAACCTGCAATCAGTTGAGCACACTAATTTAGACGAATGTGCAAGTAGTTGCCAGAATGGAGGCACAGATGGGTCAGATCGCCTCTGCATTGAACAATAGAAAGAAAGGAGTCCTACCAAGCCAGCCTGTCCTAAATCCCAAGGGACCCGTACCACCATTTCCCTAGCAGCCGAGTAGTGGCGGGGCTAGTAATAGCCAGCGCCAGTGACACCAGATCATTTGTAGTATGTGTGTACAGTAGTTGTCATTTCTTTTCTTATTATAGTTATATTTTATTTTTTGTTATTTAACGTTTTGTTGTTATGTGTTTAGTTTTTATTAGAGCAGGTTTGTTATTGTGAAAGTCTCGCAGGTATGCATTTCTATATCCCATTTTATATATTTGTGCATCACATTACACTATCGCATTAGCATGTGCACCTATGCTCTGTTCTAGTATGGGGGGGGAGAACATATACCTTGCGATGTTGCTATTACTAGCCCCACCACTACTTGACTGCTCTAATAGAAAGCTAAATACATAACAACAACAAGACGTTAAATAACAAAAAATAAAATATAACTATAATAAGAAAAGAAATGACAACTACTGTACACATACTGCAAATAATCTGGTGTCACTGGTGCTGGCTATTACCAGCCTCGTCACTACTCAGTTGCTTGGGAAATGGTGGTACGGGTCCCTTGGGATTTGGGACAGGCTAGCTTGGTAGGACTCTTTTCTCTCTATTGTTCAATGCAGAGGCGATTTGACCCATCTGTGCCTCCATTCTGGCAACTGCTTGCACATTCGTCTGAATTAGTGTGCTCAATTGATTGCAGGTTTGTGATAAAGCCTCTAAGCTCTTCTCTATAGCCATGTTCTTCTCCTTTAGCTCCTGAAATTCTCTCCGACTAACTCCTGCTACTTGGTTATCAAAAGAAGGTTGGTTTGGTTGGTGCTGGAACTAGTTGTTTCCGACATTGGCTTCAGTAAAGGCATTATGGCTTTCATCCCTTTCATAGTTCTGGTTTTTCCACGAGAAGTTGGGATGGTTCCTCCAACTTGGGTTATAAATTTGAGAGGTATAATCATTACGTGTTCTTTGGTATAGGGTGTGGACTTGTTCAGGAGGTTCTAAAATTTGTCCCATATATGTTGCACATTCTTCTACCATATGCCCATTAGCACTACATCTTCTACAACAAGGGGTTGGTGCGGTGGTGTGGGTTTGACCTGTCTCTTGGATTACCTCCAACTGCTTCATGATTACAGATAACTTGGCTTCCACAGCTGTGGAGGGTTCCACATTATGCATGCCTCTTGATCCCTTACTCCTTTCCACCACAGGATTCATACGAGAAGTCTCTCACTGCACTGTCTTTTTTGCCAAAATTTTCAAAAATAGCAATGCTTCTTCCTCTCCTTTGTCAAGGAAATTCCCTTAACACATTGATTCCAACATGGTCCTTGTAGGAATATCCAGTCCATCATACACGATCTGAGTTTGGCGCCACTTCTCAATTCCATGGTGTGGGCATCGAGCCAACAAATCCTTGAACTTCTCAAAATACTTCCAAAATGTGTCACCGTCTGCCTGCTTGAAAGATAAAATCTCGTTACGGTAACGAATCGTTTTATGCATTGATAGTATTTGTTTAGAAACTCCAAACAGAATTCATCCCAGGTTGTGATTGAACTTGGAGGAAGACTATACAGCCACCTCTTCGCTCCATCCTTAAGACCAAAGAGAATAAACCGCAGACGAACTGCATCCATTGATAATCTCTCGTAACTCATCATGTTACATACCTCCTTGAATTCTTGAATAAACCAGTATGCATCCTCACTCTCGAACCCATGAAATTTAGGCAACTGTCCAATATAATGTGACTTTAGCTCAAAATGTATGCCATCACAGTTAGGCAACTGGATACATGTGGGTTGAGACGACCTAGTTGGGTAGCATCTATTCTTCATGGGTATAATTGGGGGTTGACCTGCCATCTCTGGCACATATTCAGATGGATCGTGGACTCTAGCTAATCTCCCTGAGTCTACCCTAATCCATATGTGCATACACTATTCTATTCTACTCCCCCTTTTAAAACAGTCAAATCAATCCACAAAGTGCAGATAAATGCTATAACAAAAATAAACAACCAATTACCAATCAAGATCGCAACGCCCAAAGCTAGATCCTTTCACTCTGCAAGATATATGAAATGAGTCATTAAACACAATACATAATAAATCAACAAACCAGGTCAAGTAAGTGAATGCAGCACAAAGACAAATGAAACAGATGTGACACCAAGTCCACAGAAAGTAAGGAAAAATAGAAAAACAAAACTAGCATAATTACATTTCCTACTCAACACTATACATTATACACTAGTACTACAGAAACCTTACTGCTCAGGGTAAAATGGGTCAAACAAATCAACCTTCTCGTTGATCTATGGTCAGTTGATAAAATGTTTAAGGCGTTGCCCATTTACTAAAAACGTCTTACGATCCTTGAGGTTTTCAACCTCCACTACCCCACTCGAGAATACAGTCTTTACCACAAAAGGGCCTCCCCACCTTGATCTTAACTTTTCAAGGTGTAAATGCAGTCTAGAGTTATAAAGTAAGACCTCTTGCCTAGGAACGAATGTCTTCTTCAAAATTTTCCTATCATGAAAGATCTTGGCCTTTTGCTTGGTTATGTTGGCGTTTTCATATGCCTCATTCCTTAATTCTTCAAGTTCAACCAACTGCAGCTTCCTTTTCTTGCCAGCAGCATCTTCATTCAAGTTTAATTCTTTAATCGCTCACATGGCCTTGTGCTCAATCTCCAGTGGTAAATGGCAAGCCTTCCCGTAAACTAACCTATAAGGAGATGCACCAAGAATTGTTTTGTAAGCAGTCCGATATGTCCACAGTGCATTATTTAGTTTTTCTGACCAATCTTTTCTATTTGGCTTAACCACCTTTTCCAATATCTGCTTAATCTTGTGGTAGTATAGTTAAGTTATTATTTAACCTTGTGGGTGCTACCTCAATCCACTTCGAGACAATCTACAGCTAGCAGAATATACACAAATCCATGTGAGTTTGGGAACGGACCCATGAAGCCAATTCCCCAAACATCAAAAACTTCAACTTCTACAAAGGGTTTAAGGGACATCATGTTCCTATGAGAAATTCTCCCCATCTTCTGGCATCGAGGACAACTCTTACAAAATTCAAATGCATCCTTAAACAAACTCAGCCAGAAGAACCCACAATGCAGTACCTTGGTTGTTTTATTGGAGCTGAAGTGTCTCCCACATGTTGAGTCATGGCAGAAGGTCAGAACACTGTGCATTTTTGCCTCTGGGATACACCTACAGACCATTTGATCTGGGCAATATTTGAACAAGTAGGGATCCTCCCAGTAAAAATATTTGCTCCTAGCTCTCAACTTTTTCTTGTCTTGGCTAGACATTTGGTTCAGGACTAGTCCTGTCACCAAATAGTTAACCAAGTCCGCATACCATGGCACTGTACCAATAGACATGAGCTGCTCATACGGGAATGTATCGCTAGTGGTTGTGTTAGAGTGTGGTACCTCACTTAATCTAGAGAGGTGATCAGTCACCACATTTTCACAACCCTTTTTGTCTCTTATCTCCAAATCAAATTCCTGGAACAGCAAAATCCACCTTATGAGCCTTGGTTTTGCATCCTTCTTGGACAATAAGTGCTTGAGGGCGGAATGATCGATATATATGATCGTGTGTCCTTACAAGATAAGCACGAAACTTCTCCAAAGCAAAAACCACGACTAAAAATTCCTTTTTGGTGGTAGTATAGTTAAGTTGTGCATCATTCAAGGTTTTGCTTGCATAGTAAATCACTCTTGGTAGCTTATCAACCTTTTGCCCTAAGACTACGCCTACAACGTAATTAGAAGCATCACACATGAGCTCAAAAGGCGCTCCCCAATCGGGACCATGATTTACAAGGGTTGACGACAACACATTCTTTAGATGCTTAAAGGCCCTACTACATTTTTCATCAAATTGAAACACTTGCTCCTTGGTCAAGAGGTTAGTCAATGGTCTCGTGATCTTGCTGAAATATTTTATAAACCTCCTATAAAAGTCTGCATGTCTAAGAAATGTTCTTATCTCTTTAACAGACTTAGGTGGAGGAAGATTGGCAATAAGCTCCACTTTCACACGACCTTTACTTGAAACAATGTGGCCTAGGACAATTCCTTGCTCTACTATGAAGTGATACTTTTCCCAATTTTGCACCAAATTTTTCTCAATACACTTTTTAAGTACTAATTCGAGGTGGTGCAAGCACTCCTCGAAGGTCACTCCATGGATAGAGAAGTCGTCCATAAAAATTTCTAAAAATTTGTCTACCATATCAGAAAAAATTCCCATTATGCACCTTTGAAACATTGTAGGGTCATTACACAAACTAAAGGGCATGCGCCTATAAGCAAAGGTATCGAATGGACACGTAAACGTAATATTATCTTGGTCCTCGAGTGCTACTGCAATCTGATTATATACCGAGTATCCATCTAAAAAACAATAATATTTCTGCCCCGCGAGTCTCTAACATTTGATCCATGTATGGCAGTGGAAAGTGATCCTTCCTAGTGACAGCGTTTAACTTCCTATAATTAATGCACACGCACCATCCAGTCCCCACTCACGTGGGGAATAATTCATTATCTTCATTTTCAACAATTGTGACCCCCGATTTCTTTGAGACCACTTGCATAGGACTAACCCAAGAACTATTAGAGATTAGGTAAATAATACCGTTGTCCAACCATTTCAAAATCTCTTTCTTAACCGCTTCTTTCATAATTAGGTTTAATCTCCGTTGTGCGTCCCTTCTCGGCTGGGCTTCACCCTCTAAAAATATTCTATGTTGACACACTATCGGACTAATTCCCTTTAAGTCCGCTATCATCCAACCAATCGCAAGTTTATGCTCTTGAAGGGTGGCAACCACCTTCTCTTCTTGCTCCTGCGAGAGGGTAGATGATAGAATCACCGGCAGAGTGTCATCCTTACCTAAAAAGACATACTTCAGTCTTGAGGGGAGATTCTTTAACTCTAATATGGGAGGTTGCTCAACAAACGGCACCGTCTTCCTAGGGACAATCTTGATCAGTTCTAAGGAAGTGACTCCACAAGTCTCTTCTATGTGTCCCTGAGGTTTCATCCTCTCTTCTTGCACACTCTCAACTGAGAGCATGTCCTCCACATCTTCTTCACTATCATTCTACTCATCATTGCTAAATACTTCTAGAAAATCCACATTAAAACTCTCTTGAACTCCCTTGCTCACTTCCTTGTCTAGTTTAAAAATGTTCATAGCAATGGTTGTCTCACCATACCTTATGGTAATGGCTCCATTCTTACAATTTATCATAGCATTAGAGGTGGCTAGGACTGGCCTTCCTAATATCAATGGGACTTGACTTCTAACTAAGGCAGAAGAGTGCGTCTCTATAACTAGAAAGTCGACTGGGTAGATAAACTCTTGCACATTTACCAAAACATCCTCTACTTTTCCCAATGGAGTTTTGATAGACCTGTTAGCCAATTGAATAATAATTCTCGTGTCCTGCATGGCTTCTAAACCTAATTGCTCATATGTTGAATAGGGCATGACATTAATTCCAGCCCCTAAGTCTAATAAAGCTCTTTCTATATTGATTGATCCTATGACACACAAGATGAGAGGAGTTTGTGGATCGTCATACCTCTTAGGTAGTTGGCTAGAAAAGATGGCACTAGGAGTCTCAGCTAGAAAGGCTTTCTTAACCACTCGTCTAGCCCTTTTTCTGGTACATAGCTCCTTGAGATACTTGGCATAACTAAGAATATGAGCTATGGCCTCCTATTTGCCTACTTGATCTTAGGGATATGCATACATCCCTTGGTTCTTCGTCCTTCTCGTCTTCAATAAAAACTGCCTCAGGTGGGGAAGATTCTAACACATCCTCAACACTCTAAGTCGCACACAACTCCTTTAACTTTTCAGCATCTTCTAACCATTCTTCCTTCAATTCATCTTCTTTAATTTGAGGCGTTAGTTCTACTCTTTCAGGTTCTAATAAAGGTTCTTCATAGTTCTCCTCATAATTCTGAAAATGGGTTAACTTCTGCTCTTCACTCCTAAAGTCAATAGGATCAAACCTACCATTTATGCCTTGATCACTACCTTCTTTTTCTATTACTCCTATTGTGTAAGACTCTTCTAGTTCATTGACTACAGCCAAATCTCTATAAACTTGGCTAGTGCTTCTTATCAAAACAATTTCTTATTCAACTTTAGTCATAGTCTCTTGTAGCTGAGCCACACTCCTTATCATAGATATGGAACTATCCTCGTTAGGTGGAATATGCTCCCAAGAAGGTTTGATTGATTCCTATTGCTTTGGAACCAAGCAAAAGGGCAGTCTTGTTCTATATGACCCACTAAATTACACCTATTACACCTAGGAGTTTCATTCACATGCTGATAATAAGAATAAAAATCATTAGGATCCATTTTTAACAAATAAAGGCAATGTAACTCAAAAACTACATTGATTTCAATTAACAATGAATGCACACTACTAAACAGCAAGATGTAACTAATAAAAGGAACTTCTACAATATGCTCAAGCCTATCGAATCACAATATAAAAAATTTCAATAACAATAAATGACAAGGTAGTAGAAAATATTTTAATGAAGTTCTTAACAATCGAACACAATAGAAATAACTTTCACTTGAAATGTTCAATACAATTCTAAGATATCCAACAAACTTAAAGTTTTCAAAACACTTCAAATAACTAAATAACACCGAGTCCCCGACAACGGTGCCATTAACTTGTACGGTGTTTTTAATACCGCTAAATTAAACTGCAAGCGTACGGTGCTATTGAAGTAACACAGTGAGTATGGATCGATCCCACAGAGATTCGGGTTATGAAGATTAATAAAAGTGCTAAGATATGAAATGTCGAAAATCTAAAGTTATTAAGTGAAAAAGACACTAAATCTCATGCAAACAACAATTGTATCTCCCACAACAATTGGGAGTCAAAAGCTTAAAACTGCAATAGTTTGCTGCAAGTGCAATCCACTTGAAATGCTTATAACTCACTCCATATGCATCCAATTGACGTGAAATAAAATGGAGTTTTTCAAGCGCTCAACAAGTCATTAAAATATGGAAATTCCAGTTCAAGACATTCGCCAAAAATTGGGGAAAACAGAGTACAAAACAGAACTCCGAAATGCAGTTTTTCAATCACTACAACCCTTTTTCTTCCCTATAACTTTCACAAATCCAAGAAATACTTTCTACCCAACAAACACACGTGAAAGCACCTCCCTTCCTGTAGAAATCAATTCTCAAAACACTTGGGACGTGCCTTTAAATGGGTTGGAAAAATTCGATAAAAACTTGGATTCAAAACAGTTCACAAGATAAACCATTCAAGCATTCATCCATTCATTCACACAGAATAATTCTAACATTAGGGACATAATTTTGATTTTTTATGACATCAAATACCATCTGAATTTTACAATGAAACAACAACTACACTAACCTAATACAAATGTAAAATTCTGAAATCACAGATCCAACCTTACAAGATTGATACAAAACAAAATAAGTAACTAGGATAGCCAAGGGCTAGAACCTTCACTCCAAAACCTTTGGTTGGTGGTAGCAAGGAGACTTCAACAGCATCAAGACCACCTCGTCCTTGGCTGGAAATGGCTTCCAACAGCACCAAGCACGGAGAAAGGGAGCTGTAGCCTACCTCTTTGAGTGCCTTCAACCACTTCACCTCACGGCCCCCTTCTTGACGGCTAGGGCAACCCAGAGTTTTGCCCTCTCTCAACCACGAGCTCCACGCAACCAAGCAGCCAAAGCTCCTCTCCAAAATGTATTGTCACCACGAGCTTGAAGCAAGGAAGCACGGATGAAGGTTGGAAGTCTAGGTCGGCGTCCCAACAAGAAGCCCTAGCCAAGAGGAAGGAGCTACGGCACCCTTGGCCTCCAAAAACGAAAAAGAAGGGAAGGAGGAGAGGGGAGGCTCGAGATTTGCTTCAAGGTGGAGGAACTGTGGATCCCTAATTCGTGAGCCTCCCCCTTCTATTTATAGGAGTCCACAATTTTTCATTCTTCCCAAGATGCCCATGTGGTCCCAACATTATTCCTTCAAAAATAACACACAAGGGTTACAAGCACAATGAAATAAAGTATGATATGATTAAGAATGTTATCTTACATGTCATTCCAATGTTAAATGATAGTTGAAGTCTTAGTTGTGCATTATTTAATTAAGTTATATCATATTCATGTATTTCATGAAAATCCAAAGTTATATGCAATTCTCGTTAGAAAAGTATGATAATCATATATGTACTTCTAATTTGCATGAGATAAGTATGTGTGTAATGTACAAATTATGACTTCACACTTCCCATCTAATTTCTTCCAATTCTATTAATTTAAATTTCTTTTTTTCTTTTTGGCAAATTCTAAATCTTAATTTAATCTTTTAATTGCCCACATAGCCTTATTTTCCAACTCAACCGGTAAATGACACACTTTTCTATAAACCATTCTATAAGGAGACATTTTCAAAACAGATTTATATGCTGTCCGACAAGTCTATAATGCCTCATCTAGCCTTTCAACCCAATCTTTTCTAGTTTGTCCCATTATCTTCTCTAGAATTTGCTTAATCTGTTTATTGACATTCTCTATTTGACCATTGGCTTGGGGATGACAAGGAGTTGTTATCATATGAGTTACACTATATCTTTTCATTAAAGTATATGTCAAATTAAAGCTAATTGAATATGATTCATAAGAAAATTATAAAATAGAGAACCATGGACCAGATTGATTGCAGTTAGTGTGATAATCAACCTATTGACACACAGCTAAAGGTTGATTATCATGCTAACTGCAATCAATCTGGTCTTGGTAGTCCACTTGTCTATGCACCCAACTTCAAAAAATCATATCTCACAAGTCTAGTAATGACCAACTACAAAACAAGTTTCAAAAGAAAGCCAACTCAACAAGCAATATTAGAAAAATCGTAAGGGAGTCTATCCACGATTGGATGATTAATTACAGAGTCAAGAATGACTACTATCCAAATATTAAAAAATGTGAAACAATGTGAAAGTGAAAGCAACGTAGCCTTGAAATTAAAAAAAAGTGAAAGTAAAAGAAACGTAGCCTTGAAATTAAAAAAAATGTGAAAGTGATGAGTTATTGGCATAAGTCTACACATGAGTAAAATCAAGGAAAAAACACAATCTACTTCACTTATTTGAAAGTGATATATGTTTGATGACAATCAATCACTACTAGAAAAGCATGAAGTTCTGGCACACAATTACACTACCACTACATGGACAACAGTACCAACTGATTGGGTAGTAAACACTCATACAAAAAAAAAACAATTGTTCAAAAGATGCCACGGCAAGGGATAGTCACTCCAACCTAGTAATACCAATTGAAAAAGGAAATTATGATAAGTCTAATAAATAGCATTTTAACAATAATCGACATTATGTTTATTATGTACTTCAGTTATTCATATAAAATATCAAATCATACAACAAATTTCCATGACTTGAAATGATCTTGTGAATGACCTATCCAACAACAATCTCCTGTATTTAAAAAAAAAATCTAAACATCAATCTTTTGATCTATTTAATTAATTGGATGCTTGTACTTCCATAAATTCTACTTATCATGACTGAAACACAATGTATAATATAAAATTGCAGCTGACTTTCTCTTTTCACAAGGGACCCTGTTTCAAAATTTTAATTCTAATGAGATTAGGTTGTACCTTAGAAGCTTGTGTTCAACTGCAATAGCAGTTCCATCCCCAGTGCATATGTTTCATCAATCCACAAATATTCTATATGTGATGATATTCAATTGAAATCACATTTATAAAGTATATGTGCAACATTTTCAAGTGATTTCCAGGATATGATTGTAATGATTGACAAGAAAAATTCATCCCAATGGAGAAAGCACATTATCATGAAAAATGAAAGAAAAGAATTCAGCACTCAATCATCAAAAAGAATGCAACTGCACTTTGAGAAAGTAAAGGTTTTGTACAAAACTTTTAGACGATGAAATCAGCATACTATCCTCTTGATAGAACATTTTTAAAATTTCTGCATTGTAAAATTAAGGTTGCTATTCAATAGAATTTAAGCTTTATTTATGCAAAAATGTTTGCTATTTTGTTGGCGCCATTCAGTCAAAATTGTTAGAATTGATTAATATTCTTGTTAAAAAGTATAAATCTTTTTACAGTAAACTCTTATCGATTATTATAAAAAAATTCAAAATTCTTACTGCTTATTATTGTACAGGAGGTCTTATTAATTTTTAAAATATCAAAAAGTAAGAGTGATATTTATATTTAAAAAATATGAGAAATGCTAAAAATAATAAGTTAAATTTTTGTCATTTTTCATCATTTCTAATACTTTTCATAGATACAAATATCTCTTAAATGTGAACGTGAATTTTTTTTGTCAAAAAGATGGAAACACAAGAGAAAGTCACAATGAATAATGACTACTGATCAAAGTACCAACAACATTCATTTTAAAGATCAAGATATCAATGAGAGTCAAACATCATTCCAGTATTGGTGTACTAACATGAACTTCACTTTTTCTGATGATCCCAGCTTTGAGCCTAGGCTTCTTACTTTTGTTTGGTAACAATGGAGAGGAGTTGATCAATGATTGTCTGATCGTCACATAGGTACATACAAATAGAGTCAACAGAAAAGTGCACTGCATAAATCAAAGCATTGATTTTGTTTACATTTTATAAAAGTATTGAATGATTATAGTTTATAGTTATATTTTCCCGTTCATGTGGTGATGTGGGATGTGAGTGTGCATAAAAAAGCAACATGTGAACACATCCGACAATAGAACAAAGATTGCTTACATTCATGAATATTCGGCTATGAAACATTAAAAGAGTGCAGCTGCAATCAGCAAAACAATACCGGTAGTATATCAAGTTTCCTTTCTTCCTCCAGATTACATGTACAGTCTCTCAGGAATACCTTCCTTCTTAAACATAACCGTAGAATTTGTGAAAAATATGGATGCTTGTAGAAATGCGATGGATGCCCTTTGGATCGCGTAAGCGTTAGGCTTCCAATGGCAATGTTTTTGGTGACAATGGAGAAGGGGAAATGGAGGAGGGGAAAATGGGGCGTACTCTGTAGATTGACGGTGATGGCGATGGAGAAGGAAGACAAGGAAGAGGAGGAAATTGGGCAAAGGAAGAGGTCTTCGGTGGTGAAGGTGACTTCCGGAAGAGGGTCGGCTTTTTCTTCATGCACGAAAGGGGAAGAGAGGGAAGGTGCCTTTTTTCCGTGGGCCTTCCTCCCTTATTTGCGATGGCTTTTAAAAGCCATCACTAATAATAGTTATCTATGATGGCTAATATTTGTTAGCCATCACAAATACTTTTTAACATTCTATCAAACTTATTTGTGACGGTTTTTGAAAATCGTCACTAAATATGAGCATTGGTGACGGCCACATTTTCATGGTCGTCACAAATAGTGTAAATTCCTGTAGTGAATATACAAATAACCTCTAGAATTAGGAAATGGTCCCATGAAATCAATGCCCCACACATCAAACACTTCTACTTCTATTATTGGTGTAAGTGGCATCATGTTTCTTCTAGTAAGTCTACTAGCTTTTCGACAATGGTCACAGTTTTTAACATAGTCATGTGCATCCTTATGTAATGTGGGTCAGAAAAATCTACACTGAAGAACTTTTGTAGCAATCTTAAGGGGATTAAAATGGCCACTAGAAGGTTGGTCATAACAAAAGGATAACACACTAGCAATCTCAAACTCAGGAATACATCTTCTAAGGACTAAATCTTGACAAGACTTAAAAAGATAGGGATCATCCCAATAATAGTCTCTAGTCTTACTCAAAAATCTTTTAATGTCCTAAGTTGACCAATGTTATGGCATTTGCTTTGTCATTAAATAATTTACAATGTTTGCAAATCAAGGAACTAGAGTAATAGCCATCAATTGCTCATCAGGGAATGAATCATCTATAGGCAATTCCTCTTGGGGTGTGACAATCCAAGATAAATGATCAACCACAATATTCTCACAACCCTTCTTATATATCTTTTATTTCTAAGTCAAATTCTTACAATAAAAGTATCCACCTTAGCCTTAACATCTTTCTTTGCCAATAGATATTTAATGGCATAATGGTCAGTATAGATGATAGTCTAGGATCCTAATAGATAAGGTCAAAATTTTTCTAAGGCAAAATCTATAGCTAAGAATTCTTTTTCAGTTACAGTATAATTTACTTGGGCACCATTTAATGTATAGTAAATTACCCAAGACAACTTTTCCACTTTTTGACCTAAAACAACACCTATTGCATAATCTGAGGCATCACACATTAATTCAAATGGTAAATCCCACCTTGGAGAATGGACTATAGGTGACAATAAAGCTCCCTTAGGCTGACTAAAGGCAACCTTACATTTATCAGAAAATTCAAACTTTTGATCCTTTCCCAACAATTGATTTAATGGGCGGGTAATTTTACTAAAATCCTTGATAAATCGTCTATAAAATCTAGCATGCCCAAGGAATGCTCTAACATCCTTAATTGATTTAGGAAATGGTAGACCAAAAATTAGTTCAATCTTAGCTTGATCTACTTCTAGACTCTTCTTAGTAACAATGTGTCCAAGAACAATCTCCTTCCAAACCAAAAAATGACATTTTTCCTAATTAAGCACTAGGTTCATTTCTACATATCTAATTAATATTGATTCCAAATAAGATAAACAATCATCAAACGAAGAGACAGAAACAAAAAGATCATCCATAAATACTTCAAAGTATTGGTCAATCATATCTAAAAATATACTTGTCATACATCTTTGAAATGTAGCTGGAGTATTGCATAGACCAAATGACATGTGTTTGAATGCAAATGTACCAAAGAGACAAGTGAAAGTGGTTTTTTCTTGGTCTTGTGGTGCTACTAGAATTTGGTTATACTCTGAGTAGCCATTTAGGAAACAATAGAACTCTTGCCTAGCTAGTTTTTCTAACATTTGATTTACAAAAGACAATGAGAAATGGTCTTTCCAAGTGGCTGCATTAAGCTTCCTGTATTCTACATAGACTCTCCATCCAGTGTGCACTCGGGTGCGTACTAATTCTTTCTTATTATTTTCCACCACAGTTATTCCTGATTTCTTTGGAACAATTTGAAGTGGGCTCACTCAGGAATTATCAGAAATAAGATAAATAATATCATTATCTAACCACTTAATTATTTCTTTTCTAACTACCTCTTTCATATTGGGGTTTAATCTACGTTGAGGGTCTCTAGAAGGCCAAACAATATTGTCTACACATATTCTATGTTGGCAAATGTATACATTAATTCCTTTTATATCAGCCATGGACCAACCAATGGCCTCCTTAATTATATTTACTTAGAACCACTAATAGTTTCCTCTCATATTCAGGTTTAAGCTAAGAAGAAATAATAACAGGTAATGTGTCATTGTCCCCTAAAAATGCATATTTAAGTTCTTTAGGGAGAGGTTTAAGTTCTAGTGTAGGTGGTTCTATAATAGAAGGTTTTTGCAATTTTTCTAAATCTCTACAAAGTGATTCTACATACTTTATCTCACAAATATCTTCTTCATGTACACTATCTATACCCCCTAAACAATCTACCAAGGCTAAGTCATTAACAAGATTCAATGGTGGATAATCAATGATGTCTAGCAAGTCAAGTTCATCTACCCCCTTATCTTCATCTACAATCTTTACAAAACTCACATCAAAATTGTCATTATTAAGGGTTGGAGTTTTTCAGGCAGGGACCTAAAAATATTTAAATTTACCCTTGTGTCACCATAAGAAATTTACATTGAGTCCCTACAACCTATATAAGCATCAGCAGTAGCAAGGAATAGTCTTCCTAAAATCAAGGGTATATGTTGCTTCCTAGTAGATGAAGGTTGATTCTCTATTACTATGAAGTTTATGGGGTAAATAAAGTCTTTAATCTTAATCAAGATGTCTTCCACTATTCCTAAAGGTGTTCTAATAGAGTGGTCTGCTACCTGAATTAAGACCTTAGTAGGTTGGAGTCCATTAAGTCCTAGGTCTATATAAACACTCGATGACATTACATTGACACCAGCTCCTAAATCTATTAAGGCTCTTTCAAAACAAGTGTTTCCTGTGGTACAAGAAATCACAGGCTTACCTGGATTACTATACTTTCTAGGCAACTAATCAGAAAAATAGGAGCTAATAGTCTCAGCTAAACAGACTTTCTTAGGAAGCTTCCTAGCTCTCTTTCTTGTACACAACTCTCTAAGGAATTTTGCATAAGATGGGATCTGTTGGATAGCATCTAATAAGGGAATGTTGATTCTTACTTGTTCAAAAACTTCCCTAAGTTTTTCTAATTGGACATCATCCTACCTGACTCTAAGCCTATGGGGAAAAGGAGCAGGTTGGTCAGTCGAAGGGTTTACTAGATCTTGCATTATACATTTACCTTTGTCATTTCCCACAGGTAACCCACTACTAGATAACATGGATAGATTAGAATCAGGATTTAGGTCATCTAATGGAGGATTTATAGGTGAGGGAGCAGAAATAATTGGCTCAGGTCTATGTGCCTCTCTCCCTAACCTTAGAGTTACATAGGCATCCATTGTATTATCTAAAATAGAAGATGTCAAGTTCATCTCCGGGCCACTATCAGATTCTAAACCCAAAGGTTTAGAAAAAATCACTTCTGATTCTAATTCTTCCAATGCTGAAATTAAGTTCATCAATGGCTCTAGCCAAATTAGATTTTGTCTCGGCATGGGAAATATTATTCAGTAGTTCTACATTATTCATGCAATTTCCATCAATATTTTTATGCAGTTCACATGTATGACTGCTGACTGGAAATAGCTTTTCATTTAACACATAAGTAGGCATGGATAAGCTTGAATCATGAGTAGAAGAAATACCTATATTATCATTTAGCATATAAAATGGACAGTCATCATCAATATGATTATTTAATTTGCATTTGGAACATGTAGGCTTAAAATCAAGATTTACATCATCATTAAATGCATACTTTCCATCCATATTCAATTTCAGAATATTAAACAAGACTGATTTAAGTGGGGCTAACCAAATTAATACAAGGAAATTAAGCCCTCAAGCAATAAGTTTCAAATCTGCACATAATGAAAATAGAATATAGTTATGCTCATTTCTTTCACATGTTCTAATTTTGCATTTTTAAATTTAATTCACATTTGATTCAAATACTAATGCCTAAACACTTTAAAACATAGCAAGATAGAAAACTCAAATAATGAAAATCCTAATTTCTCACAACATGTACATAGATAGATGCAACTTAGGGAAATTCTCCAGAAGTTTATAAAATTCAGATTTCAGTGTGTAAATGCTCAGTGGAAAGATTAACTTCTCTAGCTTACATAAAAAATTACTAACATAACAATTGAAAATCTGGACGATAGCAGATTCAGTCACAAAACTTTTTAACATACAACTGCACTTTCCATTTCTACTTGATATCCTATTATTCAAAAATCCATCTCTCAGAAAACATATCAGAAATTGCCATGTCAATATTCAAATGAAAAGATCTCAAAGCATACTTTCCAATAAAAATGATAGAAAATAATTCCAACATCATGAGTAATAGCTGATTTTAATTTTCAGACACAGCTGTCATGTTTTCTGCACAATTCTGCTATACCATGTTCATCACAATTTTTTTTAGAATTGTCACCTATTAATCTTCATATAATATGTGACAAGGACAGTAAAAATCAAGGAAAACAAACATGTTTAATGGCCAATAAACATATCTATCTATCCTTGCAAAATAAAACAAAATAGCCAAAAGAAATTAAAAACAAAATGCATAGACTGTACATTCACTTAAAGAACATAAAATTTGTAATTCAACTAATAAAAATCGTTCAAGCACTAAAACTTCTCTGACAATGACACCAAAAACTTGTAACACATTTATTTGTTCTATTTGAAAACCACAAAACGCAAATTTTAAAATTTATAAATTGCAAGTGCATAATGCCTATTGTATTAAACTCATGCAGGTACGGGTCGATCTACAGGGAAGTTGAATAAAGTTATCAGTAAATCACAATTTCATAATTCCAAAAAAACACAAAACTATAAACATAACGAATTGAACACAAAGTCCGTGTTGTTTGCACAAACCCATGTAAAATTCATTTACATACACAACTAATCATAGAGCATACAAATGTACAAAAGTAACATCCAATCTCATTAATCAAATATTTCGAGCACAAAGTTGAAATAACTGACATTACTGAAATTAAAGATCTAGGTTTAATGTTAATAAAATAGTATGTTGAACACGACACAAGTTTATACAAAACAAAGCTTATACAAGAGATGCAAACACATATATACACTTGTATAAAGACCTCTCCCCTCATTCTCGTTATACCTGAAGAGCTTTCCACCACTTCCATTGCAATTGCTCCTTCGATGAATATACACTGGTCTACTCTGCTGCACCATAGTGGCTGTCACACACTACAATGCTCACCAACAGGAGGAATTAGCAAAGGCTGCTTGTTGGGAAGTAAGGTTGCACCTGGATTGTGATGAAGGAGAACTAGTTGAACTTGAGAATCCTGAACTCCTCTCCTCAAGGACGATGGTTGTTCCTTGTAAACCTTCCACTTCCGCACCAAATCCCACACCCTAGCTAAAGGACTCCTTTCGGATGTAACAACCTTCAACTCATAACACAAATCCAACACTAAATGGAGGGAAACATCGGCTGCACCAACTCAATTGTGCCCTCATTATGGAGGAGGAAGAAGAACAATGGTTGCCTTACAAAAGGAATCAAGAGAGAGATATCTTCTTCTTTGCCCTAATGATGGATTATATAGGCCTTGGTTTATCTACGAAAATCACCTTACATAATCTTGTATTTGCATCATCACCACCTACTAAAAAGTTAGTAAACTCAAATAATATAACATATCTAGCATATGATTCATTCAATCTGCAATTAATACAAATGGGGTTTAATTTGTGTATTTTATAATAATTAAACTAAAAATACATGTATGTTTTAAAAATATGATAAACATGTAATTTATTTTAAAAACATATAAAATATGACAATATGATCATAACATGCATGCATTAACATATGTAAAAATACACAATTTACCACTTTACAGAAGTTCCGCATAGAGTGTCTAAACTTCTGAATCATCCAAAAGAGAAGAGGACTAAGGAATAAGAGAAGGGTTGAAGCTCGGAAGTTTAGTAAACTTCCGAACTACCTAGAGAAGGAGACTTAAAGACAAGAGAAGGGATGAGCTTGGAAGTTCTGCACAAGGTGCCAACTTCTGAACCATTTAGAAGAGAAGAGGACTAAGGGATAAGAGAAGGGATGGGCTTAGAAGTTCTAGACAAGGTGTCTAAACTTTCAAACCAGTCAGAAGAGAAGAGGACTTAGAGAAAGGAGAAGGGATGAGTTCGAAAGTTTCGCACAAGGTACCTAAACTTTCAAATCATCCAGAAAAGAAGAGGACTAAGGGATAGGAGAAGGGATGGGTTCGGAAGTTCTAAAGAAGGTGTCTAAACTTCCGAACCATCCAGAAGAGAAGGGGACATAGAGAAAGGAGAAGGGATGAACTCGGAAGTTTCGCTCAAGGTGTCTAAACTTTCGAACCACCCAAAGAGAAGGATGAACTGATAATGGAAAAAGGAAAGAGCTCGAAAGAAAACACAAAGCCTCTAACAATCTAAGGGACCTCCTAAATGCAAGAAAAGCATAAGTATCAACAAGACTCCAAAATGGTATAATGAATCATATTCCAAAAAGTCCTGACTTAACAGGATAATAAAATCATTATAACGATGGGCATAATCATTATGCTGATTTTAAAGAACATTGATTCTATGATTCTTGAAAAACAAAATTCACAAAGGAGCATAGGATTGTAAATTTAGGGTGTCAACAAGGTTAAAATATACCAATTTTTTGTGCAACACATCTTCTTTTTGTTTGTTTCAAGCATATGATGCCAATTGTGAATGGTAATTGACAATATTTCACTTCTTTTTGCAATAGATCCTATATATATATAGATAATCATCCTCCCTCCTTTTTCACAAGTTGGTTCATATTGTTTAATGGAACTACAAAGTGTTCTCTTGGCCTTAATCTTTCAATTTCACTAAGGGTTATAGGTCCTCTTATTCTCTTTCCTCTTGATAGAACAATTTCTTCACCTTTGCTTGCTGTGTTGTTCTTTTGATGAATGGTTCGTTATCATCTTGTTCTTTTCTTGTTAAAACATTAACATTGAATACAAGAAAGTTACAGGTACAAATCGAGTAGAAACTCTTTAAAATATACCAAATATAAAACGAAATCTCATTACATTAATATTTCTGTAGAAAAGTATGAAAATCATAAAATTTGAAACCATTGTATAGAAAAGTTCACTTGCAAAGGAAAATATTAAATGAATACGCATGATATTACATTTTTATATTTTTGTAGAAGATTGTTTGATCAATCTTAATAAAAAGTAAAAACCGTGTTGTTTTGGTCTCTTTAAGAATGCCTAAAAGTTCTTTTGGTCTTAATCTTAAACAAAACCTGGAAAAAAATCAAATTGAACCTATGTTTCCAAAAAAGCAGGGGAAAATGTTATTTATTTGTTTTTGAATACATTTGTAGATCTTTAAATACTGGGAGTTCTTCCAGCCTCTATACAAAAGGAAAATAGTTTGAGTCTAATGCAGAAATGCTTCCTAGATTGTATCTACACAATGTTGTGCAGTTCAAGTGTGACGTACATTTGAGGAGTGGGCATGCTCAATTAAAGAATTACTACAAAAAATCATTGTCTCTTATTAGACATATATAAGAAATATTGGAAAAAACTAACACGAGAAAATGCATTCAAAAGACTTAGCAATTGAAAGTCGAAGAGCTGAGAGCAACTCAATTGAAACTGGTGAGGAACTAGCAATTGAAAAAGAAAATAGAGACATTTTTCAATCTAATGTAATACATACATGATCCAAATCAGGAATACACAAACCAAATCCAAGGTATGCGCTTAATATTGACAATCATAATATGCCTGAGACCCCTGAAAATATTAAACAGGCTCTTAAAGACAAGGGATGGAATGCTGCCATAATTGAAGAGATCGAAGCCTTGAAAAGGAATGAAACATGGAGTCTTGTTCCTCAGGCAAAAGATCAACATGTTATTAATGCAAAATGGGTGTACAAAGGAAAATTGAATAGTGATGGGTCATTGGAAAGACACAAGGCAAGGTTTGTTGCAAATGGAAATAGACAAGTTGAAGGATTAGACTATAATGAAACCTACTCTCCTATGGTAAGACCTACTACTGTTAGAACCATTTTGTCTATTGCTATTGTGAAGAGGTAGAATCTAAAACAATTAGATGTAAAAAATGCCTTTCTTCATGGAGATCTAAAAGAAAAAGTGTTTGTTTCAAAACCACTAGGTTTTACTGATCCTAATTTTCCTCATTATGTTTGCAAATTACACAAAGCGTTATATGGTCTTAAACAAGCACCAAGCGTTTGGTTTGAAAAATTTAGCATTTTTTTGTTTGAATTTGGTTTTTGCTCAAGTCTAAGTGATCCATCCTTATTCATTTACAAATCTAAACATGATGTTATGTATCTTCTCTTGTATGTTGATGATATAATACTTACCAGTAATTCTTACAATTTAATAAAGAAGTTCATTGACAGTGTAAGCTCTAGCTTTGCTATGAAGGTTGGTTTGAAATATTTTCCTGGTATTGAAGCAAATTGTATGAAGACAGGTATGTTTCTCTGTCAACAGCAATATGCTTTTTCTATTCTCAAAAGAAATCTGATGATTGATTGTAAGCCCATTAAATCTCCTCTTCCAGCCAAACTAAATACGTTTTTGAATACTAGTAGTGACCATTTTGAAAATATTAAACTTTATCGCAGCATTGTTGGATCCTTGCAATACTTGACTTTCACACGTCCAAACATTGTTTTTTCAGTAAATGTTCTTAGTCAAGCTATGCATGCACCTGAAATCAAACATTTTCAACTTGCTAAATGAGTTTTGAGATATATCAAAGGAACTATAAATAAAGGACTTTATTCCTACTCAATCTACAATTAATTTGTATTTTTTTTCAGATGCAGATTGGGATTACTACAATAAGATCAATAACAGGATTTTGCATTTTCCTTGGAGCATCTTGCTTCTCATGGGTAACCAAAAAACAATCCACTGTTTCAAGTAGCTCTACTTAGGCCGAATATTGGGCAATGGCGACTACAACTGGTGAAATTACATGGGTGATTCATCTTCTACGAGAACTACACATTCCTCTGATGAGAACTCCACAGCTTTTTTGTGACAATTGAAGTGCAGTATACCTTACTGTTAACCCAGTTCTTCACTCTAAGGCCAAAAACATACTGCTTTAGATTATCACTTTATCAGAGAATGAGTTGCAAACCAATCTTTGGTTACTGTCCATGTTCCTGCTTCACTTCAAATTGCAGATATATTCACTAGGCCTCTGCAGTATTCTTATCATCAAAAATTTGTATCAAAACTTGGACTCCAAAGTGCACCAAGTCTGATGGGGGATGTTGAATAAATAAACTTACTCTTGTGATTGTTATTTCATTGAGTTTGTTTCTATTTTTGTTGTATAGTTATTACTGTTTGTTGTAAAATAAAAACTCAAATATATATATGTTAGGATTGAATGACTTAACTAGAGGGAGGTGAATAGTAAATGAAAACAAGTATGTAATAAAAATTTAAGTAAAAATAGAAATAAAGCAGAACACAATTTTTATAATGATTCACTCTAAAATAGGGTTAATCTACTTTCCAAGGTGTACCCTTCTTTTTAAAGAGTTATTACCATCTCCTTAAATTTTTATAGGTCCACACCTAAAATCTTTACATTTCTTTGCTATTCAAGTTTGACAAAGAAAAATCTTTATACTTTATTTTTGAAGGTTCAACAAAGAAATCTATCCTACAAGGACATCTCCTTGCAATCCCTACAAAGCAACTCTTTGTAGTAGCTCACCATAGCCTAGTGAGTAGGATTTTGTTACAAAATCCTTGGACAACTTGCAATACTTAGTGAGATCTAAAAACATGAGCACAATAATAAAAATCTCATAAAGTACACACAAGAGCACAGAAAATGCACACGAAAAACCTTCTACACTAGCATACCTTCTCCTTGCTCTACCCTTCTTTTTATAATACTACCTTGTCAATAATGGAATGTTGTCCTCCTTTCATTCATAAGCACTGATTCTTTCAAATCTTCAATTTGATTTTGATTTCTTGCTTATTATGCTCTCAATCCATGTATTCTTACATATCTTCATTCTTTTGTTCTTACAAGAGAAATTTCTAAAATCTCGAAAATTAAGGGTCTAGTATCTTACAAAAATCACTAACAAATAGATAGATTTTTTGAAAATATCATACGGATTCTCTGTTCTCCTACAGAAATTCCTACCTTATTCAACAGATCCTGTACCAGTCATTTAAGTTTAAACTTGTACCTTTTCAATGTAAATGGAATGTCTATCTTAAGAGAGCGGAACATTTGTTTCTTTGCCTCGTAACATAGATGGTTAAAACATGTTATAATGGAATGTTCATCAATCAAAGTCGAAACATTAGTTTAGATTAAGTTTTTAACAAATAGCAGGTAATAACAGAATGCCCATCTCTAGAAGTTGGAACATTTTGTTATATTGACTAGCCCTAACAATATAATGTTTTAACCATCACAAAGTATTTCAGTATAACGATTCTTAATTTCAATATAACGATTTATAAAACTTCAATGCAAATACTTAATCATCAAAACTTACCTTAATATTTTTTCCCTTTTTGATGATAACAAAACCTAAAGCAATTAAGTATAACTTGATACATTTATAAAGTTAAAAACATAAGAACATTCAACTACATAAAGAAATTAAAATATTCAACATATAAGTTCTGCAGTCTTAAAAAAAAAAAAAAATCTAGTCTTTCTCCCCCTTTTTTTCATTGTCAAAATAAATTATATAGACATAAAAAAAAATCATGCTTATCAATTGATATTATCTTTGACGTATGGGTACGTTCTTTTTCCCGATTCACTGTTCTTGGAGTGAGAAAAATTACTCTTAAAAGAGTGTAAAAGAACAACCATACGAGGAGTGAATGAGTTTTTCACTCTCGTAATATTATTTTAAATAAAGAAGTATATTATATTATAAACAATTTTTTCAAGAACCACCAGGACTAACTCCAACCTTCTTCTTTTTTTGAAAAAAGTATAATATTATAAAAATATTAATACAATTTGAATAATATTATTAATAATATTATATTGTAATGTTTAAATTATTTAAATATTGTAATGTTTTTTATTATTTATCAAAAAATCGACGAAAATCATTAAAAATGGTTACTACGAAAATAAGTATGACCAAAAAAAATTTAATCGTTATGTCGAAAATTATTTAAATATTAATATTTTAATTAATTTGTAAAATAAGATTGAAAAAATTATTTAATACTCGAATAAGATATAAATTACGATGATAAAATAATTAATAAAGTAAATTAAGGAATGTAAATGTAATAACGAAAGAAAAAAATACTTTTAAAAATTAAAAGAAAAAAAAACGAAGCCTGTGTTGCATTTAATCATGCAACGCGGGTGTAGACTTGGTTGTTGATGTCAGCGGTGACGTAGCACGTGGGCCTGGCAACTGGGCTTGGTCGTTGGGCTCAGGGAAAAAGTAAAAAAAAAGGAGGGGGAGAAGGAGAAGAGAGAAAAAAAGAAAATAACAAAGGGACAAAGAAAAAAAAAAGGGGAAATTTATCAATATCTAATTGTTGATAATTAAATATTTTAATTAAGAAATTAAGATTTATATTAAATTATCTCATGATTAATTAATTAAGTGATTAAAGATTTAAATTATATAATTAATTGATTGATTTAGGATTTTAATGTGATTTTAGAGACTAATTAATTACTTGATTAATTAAAGATTAAGGTTTTAAAGTAAGTGAATTAAAGAGTAATTATGGATTAATCAATTAAAGGTCAAATAAGTGATTTGAGGGCTGATTAATCAAGAATTAAAAGAAATGAATGGAACATTGATCAAATAATTTTAAATAAGGATTAATTAATGGTCAATTAAGGATTATGGACTTATGATTGATACAGGAGGGGGGAATCTCAAACATGGCATGTCAACACCTATCAATTGGGGAAGCTATGCATAAAACGTTTTTAGCATTGAATTGGAAGGTAACAGAAAAAGTATACCTTATTCATATAGATGTGGCAAGACCAATGAGCACTTCATCCATTAATGGCTATTATATAATATTTGTTGATGACTATACAAGGATGTGTTGGATATACTTTATGAAATTTAAATCGAAGGTCTTGATGTTTTTTCAAAAGTTCAAACAGCATGTTGACAATAAAACCAATTGCAGAATCAAGGTTGTTCAATCTAACAATAGGAAAGAATATGCTTGTGATGCATTCAATAATATTTGTAGTGCATCAGCTAACCACACCTTATACACTACAGAAAAATGGTGTAAGTGAAAGAAAAAATCACACAATTACGGAGATGGCGAGATGCATGTTATTTGAAAAATCACTTCCTAAAGAATTCTAGGTTGAAGCAACTAAAATAGCTGTTTACATCTAGAATAGATTACCCACAATGAGGCTAGAAGAGAGCACACACCATTTGAGGCCTAGTATGGCTATAAACCATCACTTTCTTGTTGTAAAGTGTTTGGTTTAAAACAAGGTCAATGACTATTTGCAGAATGTAGGTTTTAACAGAGGCCTTTTACAACCAACCATCTACATCAAGAAATTTAAACAAGAAGTCTTAATAGTGTCTTTATATGTAAATGCCATGTTAATTAATTACAAGAAGCTGCTCTAGTCACATTAAAACTTTCAATGAACAAATGACAAAGGAATTTGAGATGCCTGATCTAGGATTTATGACCTATTTTCTAGGTCTAGAAATCACTCAATATGAAGGTGAGATTTATATTTCACAAAGTATGAGAGCTTCTCCATACATCAAATGGAGGATTGTGAGGCTGTAACCACTCCTTCAAACTATATGGAGAAGTTGATCGCTAAAGATGTGTTTCATAAAGTTGATGAAACACAATATAGGAGATTAATTGGTTGTTTAATGTATTTAATGGCCACAAGACCAGACATTGTGTTTTTGGTTAGTATTTTATCCAGATTTTTACATTGTGCAACTGAACGTCACTGGTAGGTGGCAAAAATGGTACTTAATTAGGTATATATGTGAAGGGTACTTCGGATTTTGGTGTAAAATTTGTTCACCAAGAAAATTTCTGTATAGTTGGATATACTAGTAGTGATTGGGCAGGTTCATCCAAAGACATGAAGAGTACGTCATGTTATTGCTTCAACTTTAGATCTGGGATCCTCTCTTAGAGCTTGAAGAAAGAAGATAGAGTTGCACGATCCACTGCAGAAGTTGAATTGATTGTAGCTAAGAAATATCTTGGGTGATGCTTACCTCATACTAGATCATGCAAATGAAATTTTTCACCCGGTCATTATTAGTTATTACCCCCATACTATATCATTATTACTATACAGATTCTAGTATATAAATTTTTATCACTTAAATTATTATACAATTTCAATTTCCTTTACAAAAATAACTCTAATTTAAATCCATCCAATGACTCATGAGATGTTTAAATTAAAGATCGATGAAATTGGTTCTTAAAGAAGTAAGAGCAAATGCATGTACGTACGTACGTCTCTCTCTCTCTCTCTCTCTCTCTATATATATATATATATATATATATATATAGATAGATAGATAGATAGATAAATAGATATAGATATATGTGTACACAAATTAAACATGCATGCATCACTGGATCATTACTTGGAAAAACAAGTATAATTTCAATTAAAAATATATTTGACAGTTTGAAATTAAGGGGCAGCATGGATCAAATCGGCCCTAGCTAGTACGTACAGGAAGGGCAATCAGGTGGAGTACGTACGTCGATGAACAGCTCACAAGATGGTTTGGATATTATTATCAACGGGAATATACACACCCAATTCAAAGCGAGTTATTCGCCACCAATGCATTCATTTCATTCACCAAAAACGAAGCAGAAGCAGGCATGTTTGGTTGGTTATGTTGTGAAGGCGATGCAGGGAGAGCCCTGCTCGCCTCCGGTGGAGCACCACGCGTCGTCGGCGATGAACTGCATCCAGGAGTCGTCTTCCTCCTCCAGGCACGAGGGCGACTCCGCAGGCACGTTGGGGGACGACGTCGTCTCGCAGTCGTTCACGATGGACTGCAGGGGCTGCAGCATTTGTAAGCCGCCGCTGCACTGCCCGGCCTCCTCCACCTCGCCCTGGCTCACCACCACATTCTTCTTGAAAACCCGGCACAACGCAAACGAGTCCTGCATGGTGTGTGGACGTAATTAATTAATTAATTAATTAGGTGATTAATTAAGCAAATTAATCGGCAATCAGCTAGAGCATAAAATATTAAAATTAATTACCCATCAATCTTGCTGGATATATATATATATATACATATATATATATTAGGGATGGTTCTCCAATTCCACTCTTCTATTTTGGAGGTAGTAAAAAAGTGATTTTCAGGTAAACCGTTTTGAGATAAGATTGAGGAGAACAAAGAGTAATTTTGATAATAAAATTGTAAAAATGTATTTTAAAAAAATCTTTAAACAATAAGAAAAAGGTTCTTCACAATATAAGGACGAAATCCATCAAATCACACTTGATGTAGGATTATTCTAACAATACTTTCTCTATACTTGTGTCAAACTCTTAAGTCAACAAGTGTCCTCTTTATATCATAAGCAATGTATTCAAATCGAAGTGACTTATATAGTATATATTGTGAATTTAGATTTGATACTGTACGTAGAAATACACTTTAAAAGCTTTTAGACAGTGAGAGAAAAGTACTTCACAATATAATTAACGAAGGTCTACCGATTATTCTAAGAGTAAAGAATAAATTAAGGAATACGATGCTATTATGAAAATAAAAAGAAGTGAAATATGTCTTAATCAGTTAACTATAGGTGTAGTGAGACCTAGCTGGTAGCAGTAGCTCTGAGAGATCGAACGCGACCGGCCATCTAACTGCCACGCGGCCGGGATGCTTCCTTCGGTTTTTGCTTTGCTTTGGGGACCGAGAATAAAGTAAAAAGGATGGATCACCGACAACATCGGGGATACCCCCAAGCGCAAGGTAAGGCATGTCTGCGCTTTATTGTTTTACACACAGGACGGAACCAAACCCCCCACCCCCCTCCTCCCCCACATGCACGATGCATCATCGGCGACGACGTACGATCGAACTCACCAAATTAACAAGCACCAACATGGATAAAGTGGAAAGCTGAAACAACCGGTGACTAGCATCCTCAAAGCAACGCTGGCTTACAGCTTTGTCATGGCTCCCAAATAGGACCAAGAAAAGAATATGGGGACCCCATCGTCTCTTTTCGAGGCAAACCTGAAAGCCATCCTACCCAAGAGCCTACGCTAGCTTTCCCTTCACGTCATATATCTATATATATAGACAATAATACACACACACACACACACATATATATATGTGTGTGTGTGTGTGTGTAAACCCCCCACCCACACTTCCCCTTCCACGTAGCTACTGAATTAATTAATTAATTAATTAATAATGTGCTTTACTAAATTATAGCTATCTTTAGCGAAAAACTACTTATTAATATGAGCCATATCTATTTAATTTGAGTCCACCTACGACCTAATTAACATGACATATATTAATTGATGTTTCTTTCATGACAAAAGCTTAGATTTTTGATGAGCAAATTAATGACTCAGGTTTAATTTACTGGATAGGTTTATGTTAAATTAGATCATGCTTCTTAATTTCGAAGGTTGACTAGCTGCATGTGGAGAGATTAATTAGATGAAGGTGCATTAATTTCCATTCCAGGTATAACACTCAAACGTATAATGTTTCAAATATATAGTATCACAATGATAAATGTAGAAATGAATTAATTAAGCGTAATATATAAATTAAGAACTCTTACACTTATTATCAACATATTTTGAAATAAAATTTCAACACAGTATTAGAATTGATTTATGTAGATACTTATAGGCATAAAAATAAGTTACAAATAAAAAAGAATGTTAAAATAGTCTCATATTAATTAATAAATATAGAGAATGAATTAACTAGACTTAATATATGAAAATTTTTTACACTCATTTTCAGTTAATTCTGCGATAAAATTTCAATAGTGGTATGGTGTGATGTTTGTAGCTAGATGGATTAATTTAATGATCATCTTCAAAGTCTTATATATATATATATATAAAATATATATACAGGTGCACGTTGAATCAAAATTAAAACTAATTAATTAACACGGGCTACCTAGCGATCGAGCATGTACTCCATTTCCAGGGAACTAAATGATCGAAATGTTAGGAATGAGTGATGGCCGGGTTTGAAATTTAAAAGGGTGAATTGTGCCTTTGAAATTCAAAGTACAGTAAAAAAATTTGATTTATTATTTTTGATCTTCTCGTATTGACGATAAACCCTTAAAAAGAGCTAGCCTGATGTTGCAGCAGTGGTGGGTACGCACCTGAATTCCCATGGTGTCCTCGCACTCCTTGTCGTCGAGTCGGTACTCGTGCATGACCCAGTTGGTCCGTATGCCCTGCGGAGCTCGTCCCCGGTAGTACACCAGCGTCTTCTTCATCCCAATGGCCCTGGTCTGGCTGCTCACCCGCCTGTCCTTCCCCGTGGACTTCCAGTACCCAGCTCGAGTCGCTCGATTCGTCCGGAATCCGTTGGGATACTTGCGGTCCCTCGGCCCGAAGAAGTACCACTCCGGATCTCTGCTCGGAAGGAACGACTTGTCTGCCCCGCCCACATGCAGTCGTTGCATAATATATATATACATACAATTAGTTCCCAACACGTACGTATAACATCATATATATATATATATATATATATATGCATGCATGGATGATTGACATATATATATATGTGATAATGTTGCAATCGATCAATTAAGTAAAAGAAGCTTAGCTTATTCAGGTAGCTGGCTAGGGTTGAGAGGAGGAGAAGGAAGGGGAAGGAAGGAAGGAAGGAAGGAAGGAAGGAAGGAAGGACCTGCTAACTCCCAGGGTTCGCATTTGTACAGATCTACTTCGGGGATTATGTCGAGCTCGATCTTGAGGCCGTGGATCTTCCTCTTGAGGTAGTAGTTGACGAGCTCTTCATCGGTGGGGTGGAAGCGGAAGCCGGGCGGGAGCCCCACCGGCGCCATCTCAATCGATCGATAAACCGCGCGCACCTCGATCTTCTCTCGATCCCTTTAATCTCGATCAGTAGCCTCGATCTTCCCGCTCTTCCACAACCACTTCTCCCGCTAGCTGCTTTCTTTTCGTCACCATCATCTTCGTTCGATATATATATGCATACACACATGTATGGAAAAGGAAAGGAACCAAAGCCAGCGCTCTTTGAGTCGTTTTTAGCTTTCTCTTTTGGAGATTCTCAGACAAATTTAACGTTCCTGGCAAGCCCACTCCGATCCATCGACACTTCGCCCGCCCAACCAACGTCGTCCAATCTCTTCTTCGTCAAGCTCACGTACTACCTCCTACATCCATCCACGTCCATTCTGTTTCAATCATCGGAGGAGGTGACCCATCTGTAAATGACCTTTCGATGGGTGTTTTACAACTAAGCTTGGCTTTGCATTCCAACTGATCATGTGTTTCCCCGTGCCCAATTAAAGACAGTAGGGCTGTTGGCTTTGGCATATCGATCGATCCACTTCTTTGCAATATTGTAATATATATATACATGCATATGTATATATAGACATCAAACAAACAACAAGTCAACAAGCTCCATAGCTTCTGTGAGACACAAACGTTCAATTCGTCCTAGCTAGCTTGCACATTTTCTGAAAATGATTTACTGCAAGTAATACTTATTCAGCACCGTCGCTCGATCAGCATATGATCACTAATGACTGCCATACGTACATAATTACGTACGACCTATGTATTACTTTATACCAGCTCTTAGAAAACAAGTGTGATTCTCTTGAAACAAACGATATATGCATTAAGCACCACTGTGGAAGACCAAAGACTACTGTACGTTAGTGAGAAACTAAGCACGGGTCAGGTTGGTGTGAATTGCCGTGCCCACTCCAAGTACAGTATGTATGTCTTATATATATGTCTAACTGTATAGTACAGAAATAAATACAGAGATTGGGAAGAGCAAATGTTAAAGAGAATGCAGCTCTTCCATAAAGACACGACAAAGACAAATATTCTCAACATGCCCCTTCAAACTTAGTCAATTTCTCTACGGGTGAGTTTAGCATGTAGATTTTGGAAACGAGGCTTGGAGAGTGCCTTGGTGAACAAATTGGCAAGTTGAAACTCGGTAGCCACATGATGAGCTAGAATGGCATCGTGAACTAATAGCTCACAAATAAAATGATAGTCGATCTCAATATGCTGAGTTTGACCGTGGAACACAAGATTTGAGGTGATTGAGAGGGTGGAAGTATTATCACAACAAACTGCAGGTGCAGACAGGATTGGGATGGCAAGATCGCGTAACAAGTAGCAAAACCAACGAAGGTTGGTGGCAGCAAAGGCTAGAGTGCGATACTCCAACTCTGTGCTCGAGCATGACATTGTGGTTTGCTTGCGGGCCAACAAACCAAATTAGCTCCAAAGAATAGGCAGGTTCCAGTGACTGAGCGACGATCTCCAAGGTCATCGATCCAATCGATGTCAGAGTAAGCAATGAGCATTGGCAACGAGGGACTGAAGTGGAGGCCCATGGAGAGAGTCCCCTTAACTTATCAAAGAACGTGTTTCGCCATTTGAAGATGAGTGGTCATTGGAGCTTTAAGGAATTGTGCTAACTGGTTAATGGCAAATGCAATATCGGGCTGTGATAGGGTCAATTACCAAAGACCCCCAATCATGCTATAGAACAAGGTTGGATCAGAGAGAGGCGTGTTGTCGTTTGAAGATGGGTACCTACATAGAGATAGAGGTTTCAATGGGTCAGGTTGGGCCAGCCCGTCCCATAAAGTTAAGGCCTGATCAAGCTATTGGGCTAAAAATTTAAAATTTGTAAAGAATCGGCCCAACCCAGCCCATAGGCCTGAACTTGATCGGGTTGGGTCAGGGCAGGTGGTGACCGACAAGGGAGGGCCGAGGGCAAGGGGGTGGCTCAATGGGGTAGGGGGGCTGAGAGGGCAAGTCAGCAACTTGGGCAGCCCGACAGGGCAAAGGGGCCAGGAGTCAAGAGGGCGAGTCGACAACCACAACACAGGTAGGGGGGCTGGCCTGGGCGGGCAAGCGGGCTACGGGGTGGCCCAACGTGGCAGGGGAGTTGGGAGGGTGAGTTAGTGACACAGGTGGGGGTCAGGCCGGATCGGGCCAAGCCCACTCGGGCCAGGTTGGGCTGAGCTCGATCGTTAAGTCGGGTTGAGCTAGGCTGGCCCGCAAGCAAATTTTTCCAAAATCCTTGGCCCAGACCCGACAATTCAGGTCGAGTCGAGTGGCCTACGAGTGGCCCACGGGTGGCTCGGCCCATTTGAGACCTATACACAGAGAGGGGTGACAACAATAGAGGAGTATAGTTTATTAAGTGGAGGGGGGTAAACAAGGGAGTAGCGTAAGACCGAAAGGTTTTAAGATGAGAGATGTCGAGAGGGTATGAAAAATCTTTAATAAGGAGAGATATTGCCTAGGGAGGGGAGGCAAGTGTGGTTGATGAGATAGCACGTGGTTTGAAAAGTGCACATGCAATAATGAGAAGGAATGGAAGATGAAAGGAGGCAGCATCGGTCGACATTTGCAAGGTGGCAATGTTTGTGCTTCACGATGCCATTTTGAATTGAAGTGTAGAGGCAGGTGAATCGGTAGACAATACCACAAGATGTGGTGAAGTCATGGAAGAAAGATTTACAAACTCACTGCCATTGTCACTTTGGATGATTTTAATTTTGGAAGATAACTACTTTTCAATCATGGTGACAAATGTTTTCAAGATGAAAAACACATTATCTTTGAAAACAAGAGGGTACAATCAAGTAAACCGTGAGTAGGCATCAACAATGGACAAATAAAATCGACAACCTAAAGAAGAGACAGGTGTAGGGCCTCAAACGTCAAGACAAAGGACTTGCAATGGGCTTGAGGTGGAAGAAACACTATGCAGAAATGGAAGGCAATGAGCTTTGCTAAGAGAACACGATGGATAGCTGCTGGTGGTACGAGATGTAGGATGCAAGCCAGAGCGATGGAGGGTGATACAAAAAGGATGGGTGCCCAATACAATTATGCTAGTTGATGGTCATTCCCACAGCCATGGCATGGGGAGGGACATTCACCAGAGTGTGGTAGATGCCATGCAAGCTAGGGCCACAAAACCAACCTATCACCTTATTCTTCATAGAAAAACTATACTCATCAAGAATGAGAAAGCAGTTATTGTCACAAGCGAATTTATTAATTAGCAGAGAGAAGGTTTTTGGAAAGGTGTGGGACGTGAAGAACATGGTGGAGTTGAAGGTTATTGGGTAGGTGAAAAGAGCGGACATGTGCGATGGGCAAGCAGTTGCCATTGCCAACGATGACTGAATGCATACTTGTGTAAGGCTTTGCGCCTTGGACTTGTGGAAGATGGGGTGTCATATGCTTAGTAGTGCCCGAGTTGATGCACCAGTTAGGATCCATTGAAAGATGCTGCATTTGGTTGGTAAGACCAGTGGTGTAAGCAAAGTTGCCATCATCGGGAGAGACATGGGTGGTGTGGCCCACCCGATTACAAATTTGGCACGAAAGGTGGTTGTAGATGGAGGCCCGAAGAGGGATCAAAGGAGGGAGGTTTGAGGAGGCAGTAGGCCTACAACCCAAGGAATGACCACCTCCATAGTTTTGGTTGTTCTATCGACTGCGATTAGTGCGATTGTTGCGGCCTCGTGGCCCACCACGGCCGCAGTGGTTCCTAGAAGGCTAAGATTTGCCCTGTTGGTGCGCATCGATGAAAAAGGTAATTGAAGAGGTGATGCACTATTGGAGATACTCCTCTTCAAGTAGAAGATTATAAAAATCATCAAAGGTTGTGGAGGCATTGAAGTGGAGTGAGATTAGGAACTCTTTTTATTCACAACTAAGTTCATCGGTGATGTACTCAATGAGTTTGTTGTCGAGCAAGGGGGAGCCAACGATAGCAAGAGACTTGACAAGATGTTTTGCTAAGAGGAGATAGTTGACCATCACCGTGTCGTTTGTCTTCTTAAGGGTAGGAAACTGGTCTCTCAAGGTGTGGATGTGGGTCCGAGAGATGACAAATAGTCGTTTGGCCAAGGGTAGGAAACTGGTCTCTCAAGGTTTTTTGATTTCTTGTAGTGTCAGCGTGACACAGAAAAAACACAATATTTGGCATGGCACGGACAGGCAAGTGGCAAGAAATCACTGGGGGCACAAGGGCGAGTGGGACAGCGAGACTATGACGTCTGGCAAGTAGTAGGCAGCATTCGGCAAGGCAGGCAAGTAGTATGCAGCATTCAGTGAGGCAGGCGGGCAAGGGGGCAACAGGGGCCGTAGGACGGGCAACCACCAACGGTGGTGATAGGCAGGCACGATGCCATCGCGGGGTGTGGACTACGATTCTGGCATTCTACGAAGGGAAATAAAAATGGTGTTTTTGCCTTTTAGGAAAAAGAAGAGAAGAAGGAAGGAGGAGGAGATTCAAGAGAATAAATGGGTTAGGGTTTCAGGAAAACAAAGAAGAGAAGAAGGAAGAAGATTCGAAGAAGGAGAAGAAGGAACGATCGACAACAACATTCGGTGTCGTGGCAATGGTCGACATTAGCAGCAACATTCAGTCGACAACGGACCTCCTCTCCTCCTCTCCTCCTCTCCTTAGTTCGGTCGGTGGCAACTTTCGACAGCCAACAACAGTTGACAACAACGATCGGTGTCACGGCAACGGGCATTGCCCTCCTTGGATCGTTGCGGCAATGATCGATGTCTGTGCATTGTCAAGTTGCTCGAGCAAGCAAGCGGCAAATGGTCGACTACGAGCGGCGAACAGTCAGGTGTGCAAATGATGCTAGCTTGGCACAACACAAAAACTATAATAATTGGGTGAGATCTCGATGTCTTAAATTACATTAGTCTTAAGGGTGAGGGGCATTTACGGAAGAAAGCATATTGTAAATTTTGGTGGGGAGAGAATGCACGTGGGGCCACGACTGATTTTCTAGTGGATCATGTGCAGAAGTGGGGCCGATTAGGGCACCATTGTGTGTGGAGAACGCTAGGCGACAACTGGGAGTTAGCTTGGCATGGCATGAAAATAGCACGAAAAAAATTGGGTCGGCTTTTTCTTCCTTTGGTATGGTACAATACAACATGAATAATGTTATGTCACTGAAAAATTTGTGTTATGTCAGTATGACACAATTAACAAATCTAGTATAATAATAAATATAGAGATTGAGAATAGTAAATGTTAAAGAGAATGCAATACTTTCATAAAGAGACAGACAAATATGTTAACGAAGGTAAGTTTTGATGATGCTAAGTAATTAATTTTGTTGATGCTAAGTAGTTTTTTTATAGGAAAATAAATCAATATACTAAATCTAAAAATTGTTATACCAAAATTTACTGTTATGCTAAAACATTATGTCATTAGGAATAATCAGTATAACGAATCACTATTTTATTACAAGTATAATTTTCTACAGCAAGGAATGTTTCGATGTCACTCACCGGATATTCCTCTAACACTTGAACTAGAGATGCTGAAGGATCAACAGATGTTCTGGTGTCACTTATCGAATATTCCTCTAACACTTGAACTAGAGATGTCGAAAGATCAATGGATGTTCCGATGTTACTCACTAAATATTCCTCTAACACTTGAATTGGATGCGCTGAAGGATGAAGACTCAACGAATATTCCAGTTAATCTTGATGGATATTTCATTGTGCTAGTATGCCTTAGTCATCTTGGTAAAAGTGTTCTGTTTTGCTTAGACAAATATTTTGTTAGTATATTCTTTTTATTATTGTTGAAAATTTTATTTAAATGGATGTTTTGCCATGGCTTGACAGACATTCTATTACTATTTTAATATAAATTAATTTCATAATTCCTTAATTTGTTAGACAGATATTCCTACATGCCTTAACACATTTTCCTATATACTTGAAAATTAATTATTTTTACTTAACAGATATTCCAACTCTTAGAGATGGATACTCCGTTGATATGAACTTAGTCATTTGTGCTACAAGAATAAGCAACGGAATTTTCATTAATCTCAGAATTTATATATTTATTGATTTTATTATAGAAAGGAATTTCCACTAAACTTGATAGGAACTTCTATATGGAAATGGAAATTTTGTCAAAAATCCTAGAAATTTCTGGTCATTAGTTAGTGATTTTTCTATAGAACACAGAATCTTTAATTGCCTAATTTTCAAGATACTTTTGCAGGAACAAAGGAATAAAGATCTACTAAATTACGAAAATTGGAAGAAAAGAAATATTCAAATTCAAATTGAAGATTCAAAAATTAGCTCTTGACAAAATTGAAAGGGAATAATTTATTTTTAGCAAGTTAGCTTTTATAAAAAGATTGAAGAGCAAGAAAGAAAATGAAGCTTTTGTTGATCATGAGTTTTTTCTGTGCTCTTGCTGCTTGTGTGTTTTGTGATATTACTTATATTTTGTATTTGAATTTTTCAATCTTACTTAGTATTGTAAGATTTACAAAAAGCTTACTTACTGGATTGTGATGAGGCATTGCAAGTTAGGGCCACAAAGCGTGAGACAACCTGTCACCTTATTCTTCACAAAAGAACTATACTCATCAAGAATGAGAAAGCAGTTATTGTCACAAGCAAATTCATTAATCAGCAGAGAGAAGGTTTTTGGAAAGGTGTGGGACGTGAACAACATGGCGGAGTTGAAGGTTATTGGGTAGGTGAACAAAGCGGACATGTGCGATGGGTAAGCGGTTGCCATTGCCAACGATGCCCGAACGCATACTTGTGTAAGGCTTTGCGCCTTGGACTTGTGGAAGATGGGGTGTCATATGCCCAACAGTGCCCGGGCTGATGCACCAATTGGGATCCATTGAAAGATGCTACATTTGGTTGGTAAGACCAGTGGTGTAAGCAAAGTTGCCACGATCGGGAGAGACAAGGGTGTGTGGCCCACCCGGTTACAAATTTGGCACGGAAGGTGGTTGTAGACGAAGGCCAGAATAGGGATCAAAGGAGGGAGGTTTGAGGAGGCAGCATGCCTACGACCCAAGGAGCGACCACCTCCACAATTTTGGTTGTTGTTTTGTCAACCGCGATTAGTGCGATCGTTGCGACCCCATCGCCCACCACGGCCGTGGTGGTTCCTAGAAGGCTAAGATATTCCCTGTTGGTGCGCATCGATGTAAAAGGCAGCCAGAGAGGTGATGCACCTTTAGAGATACTCCTCTTCAAGTAGAAGAATACAAAAATCATCAAAGGTTGTGGAGGCATTGAAGTGGAGTGAGATGAGGAACTCTTTGTATTCACAACTAAGTCCATCGGTGATGTACTCAATGAGTTCGTTGTTGAGCAAGGGAGAGCCAATGACAGCAAGAGACTTAACAAGATGCTTGGCTAAGAGGAGATAGTTGACCATCACCTTGTTCTCCGTCTTCTTAAGGGCATGAAGTTGGTCTCTCAAAGTGCAGATGTGGGTCCAACAGACGACAGATAGTCGTTTGGCCAATGACTACCAAGCTTCGCACGCAGAGGTGTAATTTAGGATTGTTGTCTACACAGACGGCACAATGGTAGCCTTGATCCAATTGAGGACCAAGTGGTTCGCCCGAGTCCAGGTGATGAAGTAGGAGTTGGGGGTTGTAGTCATCGTCAATGACATGATATAAATCATGTATATTGAGGATGTTAGTGAACTATGAGGACTACTATAAACATTTAGTTTGATCTCCTTACTAATGACTACTATAATTTTCTTTGGATTTTCAAACTATCAAATGTAAAACCTCAACACTATTAGATAATGACAATTTCCGCAATATTCAAAAAGAATTTCACACTTAATTATAGAAAGATACATGAAAAATCCCTCCCCACTACAGGAAAATTGCGACAGTTTTTGGTCCAGCCATTGTAATGGGTGAAAAGTCTGTCGCAATATGCTGTTGTGATGGTTTTTCAGTTATTTCAATGGATGAAAGATTTATTAAATCACGTTGCAAAACCATTTCGATGAACTTAAAAGATCTGTTACAATAGAAAGGACTATAGCGACAAATTAACCATTGCTATTTCCAATCGTAAACCAACACAATAGGTGTGGAGTACTCATCAATAGATTGTTATGATTCGTCAAAATAAGATGTTAGGATCCATTGCAATAGATATCATAAGTCTATCACAATATCTACTTGAAACACATCGTGATTTGTACTTTACATCCATTGGAATAGGATGCCAAGCTCTGTCGCAATAGATATGAAACATTCATCGCAATATGTACTTCAATAGGGTAGTCATCCATCGTAATAAGATGTAGGGTCCATCACAATATCTACTACAAATCCGTCGCAATATGTACTTCAAATTTGTGGCAATATGTACTTCACATCTATCAGAATAAAATGTTAGCATCCATTGCAATAGATTTGAAACATCTATCATAATATGTAATTCACATCCACTAGTGTAGGATGTTAAGATCCATTGCAACAGATGAATAACATCTGTCACAATGGATGAATAAATTCTGTAGCAATAGGGTGTTTAAATCCATGAGAATATTAGTTACACTTCTATCACAATACATATCAAACATTGTCACAAAATACGGTTCAAATAAGTTGGAATATTGTATTGAAATTTATTGTACTTGAAATGTAAAATCTATCACACTTGAAGTTCATCATCGTTGAAAAAGTTTATTTCTTTCCAATGCAAAAGAAATTTGTGATCCGTCACATTTTTGTTAATTACATTTGTACAAATTTTTTATTACACCTGTACGTAATGAATATTTCTTGTTTCATTCTAATTACACTTGTACAATTAAAATACAAACACATATTCAATACAATACTTTTTGACATCATCAAAACATAATACATAGAACATAATTCCTAAGAGGTAATATCTTAACATTCTCTTCATTTTTGATAATGACAAAACATGCATACATAAAAAGATAGAGCAAAGAAGAATTATATGCACAACTCCCTCCCCTTTTTTGATATTCATTAAAAGTACAAGTGAAGCTCCCCCTATATATCATGAAGCTTCCCCTGTCTGCAAAAAGGAACACTAAAAAATACCATGTCTTATTGAAGCATTCGTGAGTAAGGCATATATAAACTTGCAAAGACTGAAATAGACATTCCAAATGACAGCATAGTCATAAAAAGAAACAGTCATACATACACAGCATAGGAAATTAAAACATTAGGACAAATCAATTACTCAGTCACAACTTAGTTAACTAAATTATTCAAAAGGACACTATCCTAGAAGTCTTCTGAGGGCTTGTCCCGGCTCAGCTTCTTGAGGGCGTCACACATCTAGGATGTGTGATCTTGAATCTAGACTTGAAGAGTTGAATGCTGATCATCATCAATATGAGCTTGAAGTGCATTAACTTAATTGGTCATCCTAACTTCAAGCTACTATTGTGACTCAAGGATGCCTTCTATCATTGATTCTTGCTTCATGAATTGTTCTTGCATGTGGTAATATAGATGTCTTTCAAGTTATTTTCACTCAATTCATTGTTGTACCCCTAGCTTTTTCTGGAAGATATAATATGAGCAATAATTTTTGCATTTTTGTTCAAATCCATTACTCTTATCTATTTTTCTTAATTGCTCTTCTGACATCATCACTAATAACTCTATTAATATCTTCATTTTTCCAGTGTAGAGAGTATAATGGAAAAATTACATCAACACCATCGGTGGGTAGTCCTAGATGTGTTTCTAATACTGCTTCATTAATGTTAATATTTCTGCCAAGTAAAAAATTGGTGCATCCACCTGGAATTGTTACTAAGTTTGCATAAAATGCACTAATAATTATTGGATACACTCTCATATTGGGCTTGGGTTGTAGAAATTCTATAAGCTCTTTCATAAAATAACACTTCTATCTATTGTATATCTTTGAATTAAGTCAATTCCTTTTCCATACAAAATTTCCTTAAATACATATTTTTCATCATGTTCTTTCTGTATCATGGGATTTCTAAAAACGTTTAATTCTAAGGTACTTGTTTTACCTTATTCTCCATGCATGGCTCTCTTCCCCTCTTTCCTCACACAGGCCTCATCTTCCACACCCTTTTGAATGTGAGAACATCTCCTTTCCTCTTCATCAAACTTTCCTCTTGGAGGACACTGACTCCCATTTTCCTTGGCATTTTCACAGTGAGTAGGGGTGCTAATCAAACAATGCAATTGAGCAACCAACTGAAGCTCCACTTGTTGAGAGTGACACCTTGTGACTAAAGAACAATCCAAAGACAACTACTTGAAACCCCAATACATTGTCTACAACTTCAACGGACAATGTATCTGAGCACACTAGATTGTTGAAAATCACCTACATTGACTTCCCTTTATGTGACAACCTATAGTAATGGCAAGCGGTGGTAGAGCTAACTGGTGAGGGAAATGGCTAGGGTAAAAGCCTTAAAACTGGAGGACCTTAAGGTGTTCATACTTTCGTAATTAACGTGAAATTATGTGAAATAATAGAAAATAATAGTTAAAATTTTCATCATTTTTCATCATTTCCTATGAATTTTGAAAGCACAAACATTAATACATAATAGTCTCCAACAAAAACAAAGTAATGAATTTAAATAATGGACTAACGAATTTTCCCCCCTTCTTAATATGCCCTAAATTACCAACAAAATATCTGGTTTAACTAACCAATGGTTTTAACTAAAATTTTATTAGGTTTTCCAGATTTTGGGACAGTTTTATCAATGATTTTATCGGTTTTATCTGATATATCTATCAATTTTACCAAAGGCTAGTATCTACCTAATAGAAAATGGATTAACATTTTTATCTGCTCTGAAATTTAGAATAACAATTTGTCTCAGGTAAGTTCCTTAAGTCCAGGTCAATTTGATTTCTAGCAATCTTTAATATCCATTATTCATTATTCCTTATAATATACATAAATTTTCTCATCTATAGATACAAATCTCATCAAAATCTAAATCCATGTGTCCCTAGGAGATTTCATTTTTCCTCTTTCCCTTTATTGAATCAATGTAGTAACTATTCAATAGTCAAATGTACAGCTTTAGGAGTATCTCGATATTTTCATGATATTTTAGGAAAAATTTATTATACGTAGTTAGTTTATCTATCATCAATAATAATTTCCTATTTAATGATTCGTAACTAACCGAATTTGCATAGGAATTTGTTTTCTAACATGGTCATATATATTATTTTCCCTTTTCGCCAGGTGGCCGGGGTACTACAACATATTCCACAATTTTCAAAGGACAAACTATATGGATACTCCATTTAACTTGCTTTATGAACACCCAAATTTTACTAATCATCCTTTTAATATCATTTAATACCACCTCCTCCCACCACGAGATATTAAAAGTGTGGATCATGTATTAGTTAAATCAGATTAAAAAATGACAGGAATATGTTTATGTATTTTTTATTCCGTACATAATATTCTTATGTACACAATATTTCTTTAAGTATATATATATATTGTTTTGAAATTTGCCAGATAACGTTGCTGCAATTCCTACCACATCATTTTAAAACCTTATGGTTTCATTTAAGAATAAAGTTTGTAAAAAAATTTATTACATAAAGTATATATTTTAAGTATAACGAAAGTAAAGATTTTTACTGTAGTTATCAGGAAAATAGAAATGAATTTTCTTACATCAAAAATCATGTCTAACTTAAAAAAATAAACTTCAAATTCACTTAATCTATTAACTTTACCAAATATAACCTACAGCACCCTTGTTCTGTCGCCACCAAAATGTCCTCTGCTCCTCCACACAATGTTGTCGATGTTCTCATCCTCACAATCTTGCAATTGAAACATCCATCACCATATTTTTCGATGCGTCCACATGATTCTGCCTCTCCTGTTTCATTGACAAATCGGTAAGTTCTTGTACTTTGCTAAACAAAATAAGCAACAGCAATTTAATAACATTAATGTTAAAAGGATAAAACCAATTTTACTGATACCAAATGAAGACAACGATCATAGGTGGTGCACATTTCTTCACAAGTGCTGTATGAGTTATATTGTTTATATTTTGTTGTACATGTATCGACATAAGTGATGACTAATGTTGATGGTGCATATGTATGTATGTTTCATCCACATTACTGTCATTTTAACATGATTTATATGTGTACTTCTGCTACATTATTATTAATGTGCTTTGTTGAATATGTCATAGTCACTGAGAAAATGGTCATTAATTCCACTGAACGAAGCAGTGTGGGATCCAACTCAGACGAAGCAGCACTTAAGAACTAAGGTGATGATCTTTAAATTAACATGCATTACTCAGTAATCATGTTAAGTAGGTAAATGCATTACTCAGGTACACTTAGGGCTTATTTGTTTAAACAAAATGAATTGTTAATAATTCATTTTTCAATTAAAATTAAATTAAGTGGAATTGAATTTAATACAAAGATATCTGTATACTTTACAGAATTAAATAAAACTCAAAATTTCAATTTTTGTGCATGTCATAATTAAACAGAATTTAATTTATTTTTTATTTAAAAAAAGTCAAAAATCAATATATTTCAAAATTTAACTATTCATAAAATAGACTTTTCGAAAAATGTGAGAGTTGTGAAATATTCTACTTTCTACTAAATAGAGACAAAATAATTTCGCTTAATTCATAAGAAAAAAGATCAAAATTAAATTTTAAACCCTCATTTTATATGAATTTCATCTAATATCGAAAGAAATCTATATAAATATCTGAATTAGACGAAATTGAATTTCCTCCGATTCAATTTTCCTCATCAACACAAACTCTCCTTTAAGAACTAAGGTGATGAGATGGACCACAACCACGTCGCTTCCAACACCTTCTAAGATCTCCCACCTGTGCAACGACGAAGCAGCATTAATATGGTATGTACATTTTTCTTAACAATCCATACCACACAATCAAGAACATCTTGAAACGAATAACAGCAATCAGAATAGTTATTGTTAGGTACTGCAAACATCAAGTTCAAAATCAGATCGCCATCTGCCGTTCATGCGTGAAACAGTTACAGTTAAATAAAGATGATTTTGTAATGCAAACCAAATTTCGTGGACAAGGTTTTCCAATCAATGGTGTGTACCGATAAATTACCCGAACAGAACGTACGTCACCAATTAGCAAAATAGAAAAGCCTTTTGTGTAGTTGGAAGGCAACAGTCCAAGAAACTGAAAGAGGAAAAAAAAGGCTTGCAGCAGACCGGTGTCTTCCGAATTTAAAAAGTTCACAAACACCACCATAAGACAAGCATTGAACACACATACTCGGTCTCATAGAAGATATGCTGGATAAGAACAATCAGCAATCTGGCGAGCATTCAGAGATATAATAGAAGAACATTAAGTCGTCTGTTCTTCTCGGACAGATTTTATTAGGACCAAATTAAGATAACATCATTTAATCACAGCTAGAAATTTACTCTCAGTTGCATTAACGGAATGGAAACCATCATTTGCTCCAATGGTACCCAACCCTGCACAAATTGTTCAATTTTTCAACTGGTTCGTCATAAAGCAACAATCAGAAGATTTCAAATAGACCAAAAGCTCTGAGGTTCGTATCCTTGAATCCCCCTGATTGATAACAAAAGAGCAACATGTTAGAAAGTTTAAGGAGACCACAAAATTTAAATAAGACTGTGTTCAAATATTTCAAACAAACCAATTCAATTTGAGATTTCCATATGCATGACATTTTGGACCCATCTGGTGGCAACAAATCCAACATAAACAAACACGTTTGCAAAACAAAACTGTTAAGATGAGAAAAGAAAATGATCTATCTAAGTGGTGAAAGTACATATAAGAGATTACCAACGGACTGGGCCGTTGGTTATACCATTTCATCATTTTCTTTTTAATACAATTCCAGACAGATTCATGCAAATATTTTTCACGATTTAAAGTTTAATTCATGTACCAATAAAGTGAATAAATGTACATAATACTTAAAAACATAGTTAACATTTCAAATATCATTATCCGATGCATAATGCAGTTAGAAATTAAAAAGATACATGAATTATTATCTATAAAATGTACACTTTTTAGTCTGAACGATCATCCACATAGATGGTAAGGAGGACACATCCTCTAAGTGTCTTTTTCATAAAGACAAAATGATCGAAACTCCACAGCTATAGAAACCGCCACTCTACATAACTTTGCTAAATTTCTCAAACCAAGCCATAACTTAAAGGTTGCTCCATGAGAATTTGCTTATCAAGATCTCTATATAAAAAGACATTCTTACATCGAACTGGAAAACCTGCTAAGACTAATTACCAACAATGGAGAGAAGCACTCATATAAAGTTAAATCGAGTAACTAGACAAAGTTTCAGAATAATCAACACCATAAGTCTACGAAAAACCTCGAGCAACCAATTGAGCTTTGTAGTGACCTATTGTGCCATCAGACTTGTGTTTGATGGCATAAACCCACTTGCAAGAGACAACATTCACCTCATCAAGACAAGGAACACGATCCCAGGTACTGCGAGAGCGCAAGGCAACCATTTCCCCATCCATTGTGGCCTTCCAATGGGGAATTTGAAAAGTTTCCTAATAGTTCCTAGGTAGAGACCTTGCAGATATAGATAAAGCAAAGCTACGAAAGGTGTGGTCAAGGTTAGCATATGAAATAACATTGGACAAAGGATGCTTTGGATACAAGTACGAGTTCCCTTCCATAACGTAATGGAAAGATCATCATGAGTAGGGTTAAGTGAAACACATAGCTTGTCAACAAAAGTAAAGGATGAATAAGCCTAAGGAGATGGAGGTGATTATGGTCGACAACTATATACCTTTAGCAGAGGCTAATTGCTAATATAGTGCATAGGCAAGCCTCCATGTTGTATGATAGAAGTATCATGATCACAAACAACCTCTACATGACAAAGTAAAGGAATTAACATATTAGTATTTTGGTCATCAACAATAGTAGACTCAAACACATTGATAGTGCCAAAATAAGACTACAATTCAAAAAAGGTGACATCAACAGTGTAGTATTTGCAACTTGAGGATGAAATAGAAAGCATCCTTTTTGCGTGTGAGGGTATCTCATAAAAGCACATTTGATGGCCTACGGAAATAGTTTATCAAGACCAAGAGAGGTTTTAAACAAAAACCATACAACCAAAAACTCCACAAGCCTCCAATTTTTAACAATAGCAATTACAACTACAAGAAATATATAATAGTCATGTTCCTTAAATCCATTGACATGGAACTATGGAACATTGTGATCAATGGATTTGCGATTCCAAACGGCCAATACGTGGGTTGGATGGAAGAGCAGAAAAAATTAGCCTAGCTTGACGCTAAGAGGTTGAATGCCTTATTTTGTGCTTTATCACCTAAGCAATTTAATAAGGTATTAACTTATGTAACATCAAACCAAACTTGGAAGATACTAAAAACCACACATGAAAACACCTTCCAAGTTAAACAATCTAAAATCAATCAATCTGTCTATAAATACGAATTATTTAGAACGATTAAAATAAAAGCATATTCGATATAAAGTCATTTTTGGGACATTATAATGACCTTAAAGACCTGGGGAAGGAAATTTCTAAATAGGAACAAGAACAAAAGATCCTGCATAGTTTGACAAGCGAGTAAAAGAAAAAGACCATCACTATTAAAAAAGCAAAAGATTTGACCATCCACATATTGAAAGATTCAATAGGAAACCTCACCACCTTCAAGGTCCAAATGAAAGCTTAAAGGGAAGAAAAAGTTGAATCCTCCAAAAAGACTGAAAAGAAGAAAAAAATTGCTTGCCATACCAAGTCAAGTGGAAGTGACAATGATGAAGATGACAATGTTGAGAAATTTGTAAAAAGAGACAAGGAATTGTTAGGATCGATCACGACCACTAGAAGGAAGGTGAATAGTGATTTTTTCTAATTTTAAAAAAATTTCGTAATTTTTAAGTGGTTCATTAACTGACTACGTCCACCCTCAAGCTTAAGAAGTTTGAGCGTAATCTAATTACTATTAAAATTATTACAAAGTGAGTATTTAAGGTCGAACACCTAACCAACCACAATAAGGATTTATGGTCGCACCCTCCAACCAATACAAAACCAAGAGGTCAAACTCTCCAACCGACAAGACTTTAAGGTCAAACTCTTCAATCGACAAGAATTTAAAATCCAACTCTTCAACTAACAAGAGTTTAAGATCAAACTCTTCGACCCACCACTCCAAAAGGAGTACCCACGTGTGTTTAAGTCGGACACACGTCAAACCAACCAAAGAAAAACGAAATCAATCCCTTTTAGAACAATCAGAATGAGTTCACCTCGAAAAAGCATAGAATTCAAACTTTAAGCTTTTGTGCCTTCAAGATCTCCTTCCACCGAAGCACGAAAATCCGTCAAACTAAGTTCGAAACATGAGCACCAGAGCCGTGAGGAGAGTGAAAATTCATGAATGAATAGTGTGTAAAAATGATGAATTGGACTCCTATTTATAGATGCAAACTTAACTTAAAAATCAGTCTAAAATCGTTATAACATTTTTCCATTTTACTATATAATTTCAATTGAATCATTGCAACGAATGGTTGTTTCGACAAATTCGTTATAATGTTTTCAAAATCGTTATAACGATTTTCCTACGTGTCAAATCTTAAATTTTTCAAATCTAATTTTAATGATTAAATCTTTTCAAAATTTTCCTAATTAGTGTCAAATTTAAAATTCATTATAATAATTTTTAAATCATTATATCGATTTTGCTTGAGTATGTAAACTTATAGATTTTCCTAGATTAAATTTCTAAGTGAATATTTTTTCAAAAACTTTCCTAAGTATTGTTTGAAATTCAAAATTCGTTATAACGATTGTATAAATCGTTATATCGATTTTCATAAATTCCTTAATTTATGAGATTTTCTCGAACAGACTTATTTTTCAAAATAATTCCTAAGTTTTGAAGTATAATCAAAAATCATTATAACGATTTCCAAAATCATTATACCAATTTTCTCAGATACAAAATCATTTGATCTATCATTTAAATAGTGAATCGTTATTCCGATTTTGGCCTGTGTTGATTTTAATGTGTGAACTTAAAATCTAAATGAGTAACCTATACTAGTGTCCAAACTTTTTTAAGTGAATGTATGTACTTGTGGCTTGTCTTTATTAGTTTCATCATCTTCATCTCTAATTCTTCAACTTTCTTTAATATGCTTTTTGCAATTTCTTCATCCCTTCATTCTCTTTTGACTTCATCACTTTGTAGCTTTAACTTGATTTCTTCATACCTTTATTTTCTTCATATTACATTGTATGACATCATCAAAACCTATAAAGGTGAGTTCTCAATGGGAACATCAACAGAGGATGGTCTCATGTGTTACAACTGTAACAAGAAGGGATACATTAGAAAACATTGTCCCTTACTCAAGAAAAGAGATGACAAAGAGGAGAGGAGGTACAAGAAGAAAGAAAGATTTAACCAAGCCTTGAAGGCCACATGAGATGAGCTGAGTTCCTCAAGTGATGGAGAATCCAGTACCTTCGAAGATGAACAAGTCATGTATGCTTCATGACTTAAAAAAGGAAGTAACTTCCACTAATTCCTCTACATCTGATAATGAAGAAGAAATATGCAACTATGATGAATTAATGAATACATTTCTTGAATTGCATGAAAAATTTAGAGATTCAAAGAGAGTTTAAGAAATAAGCAACATGTGTAGATAAGTCACAACAAGAGAATGATTTATCAACACAGAGATAAGTAAATTAGATAAAAAGAAAAAGGATATTCTTGATAAAAAGCAAAATCTAACTACAAGAATTATGATCTAAGAAAAGAAAATGAAATGTTTAAAAAAAGATAAAAGAATTATCTAGTAAGGCATATAGAGATCATGCAAATACTTCTAATGCATCATCAATAGATCTCACTTAAGGAAGTGCACTCTCAATCGTAACCCTAATTACAAGGTCGATGATATACCTTATTGTAAGGGTTATATTAGGAGAGTATATAATGAAGATTATATTTTTGTCCTTAAAGAGATGCAAAGAAAAATGTGGCTACTCATAGAGAACAAATTCAACATAATTAAAACTAATCTCCAAGAACTCAAGAGAATGTGGATACCAAATTCTCTATTGTCTTCTTCTATAATAGGTTAAAATGAAAAAGGACATCAAGTGGATCATTGATAGCATATGCTCAACTCACATGACTAAAAAAGATGATCTATGACTAAAAAAGATGATCTACTGGATTCAATTGAAAGCCATGGTGGAGGTATGATTAGATTTGACAATAACAATAGAAGCATGATAAAAGGAATTGATAGAATAGATTTTAATGAAAAATTTCATATTGATCATATTCTGTTAGTTCAAAACTTAAACAAAGAGGAGCGATCAATAAGTTGCTCTTCATGGTGGAAAAAAATACACATGTAGGAGTGATTGTGCTTGAATACAGAAGCGGTTAAAAGCAATAAAAAAGTAATGTTTATTTACACCACTCCTAAAATTGCTCCAACCCATTCCAGGAGCTAGGAGTAAATGCAAACAAACCCACTCTATGGCTTTAAATATCATATATTGTGCACTAGACAAGGATATGTTTAACTTTATTTTAAAATGTAGCACTTCTTTTGAAGCTTGGAAAAGTATTGAGAATCAAATAAAGTAAACAGAAACTAATGATGACAAGGAAGCTAAAAAGGAGAATATTCAACCAATGGTTGAAATATCAAAAGTTCAAAAAGAGGTTAAAAGCATCTTAATCGAAAAACATCAACTCTCATAGAAGAATTCTTCAAGAAAATGGAAGAACTTGGAGAGAAGAAAGAAGAAGAATACAAAGACAAAAAGGTTGTCACTATTATAAAGGATGATCCAGTTACTTCAATAGTGGAAGGAACATCACAAAAGAATGAAACAACAAATGTGTGCTTTATAGTACAAGAGGAAGAGGTAACTTCCACTTATTCCTCTGAATCATGATGAATTAATGAATGCATTTCTTAAATTGCATGAAAAATTTAGAGACTTAAAGAAATAACTTAAGAATCAAAGTGTACGTGTTGATGACTTACAGAAAGAAAATGATAGTGTTTATATAGAAATTCAAAAATTGAATGAAGAGAAAAAGAAAATTTTTAAGCAAAAAGTTAAAACTAATTGCATGATTTGTGAGCTTAAGAAAGAAAATCACATGTTGAAAAACAAAATAAAAGAACAATCAAGTATTGCATATAGAAGTCATGCTAATAGTTCTTTTGCATCATCTAGTAGTGTAAATAAATCTCATTTAAAGAAATGCACTTTACAATATAATCTTAATTATAAATTTGATGATATTCCTTACTATAGTGGCTTTATTAAAAAAATTTATAATGGTAATCATGTATTTGTTTTTAAAAAAAATCAAAAGAAAATATGATTACCTGTTCGAAATACATTTAATGTTTTGAAGACTAATTGCTAAGGACCCAAAAGGATGTGGGTACCAAAATCCTTGATTTATACATAACTTACAGGAAAATGAGGAAAGGAAAATGAAAAGCTAGCAAGGCATGTTATGTAAACTATTTCTTGATTTAATGTATTGCTACTACTATATGAATAGAAATAAATTGTGAGGTTAGTCAAATTTTCTATGTTTTTGAAAGATTAAACCCATGTTAAATAAGTATGCTTTTATTATCCGAATATGATACCTTAAAGTTGTAGTGGCTCATGTTTAGGTAGAGCCATTACTTAATAATTGATTGCATTAGAAAATTGTAAATTGTTAATTCAAGGATAGAAAGAGAATAAACGTGAATCTTTATGCATGAATAATGATATATAAGTCCCTTCATGGTGTAAGAACCACAAGCATATTTGGAAAACACAAATGTAGTATAGTCAATAAAGGGAATGAGTATCTATGATCTATATGGCTACACTTCATTTGAGGCTAGTTCTCATGGCCAATCTAGTTATTATTAAGGAGTGATGGAGCAATACTAGATCTACTTATGCTCCAAGTCATCAAAGTTGCCAAAGTAATAAGAGTCACCATAGTTATAAAACCATGGCACAAAAGCCTCTACAGCCATCAAAGACAATGACAGAAGATATAGTAGTCACATTCATTAAAAAGTTCTTGAATTATGATTCATGTAAGGATGTTGATACCAAACCTAAACAAATGGTTAGGGTATGAACAACATTATCCATATGTAGTTATCTTTATAATGCACCCGATATTGAATATTATGAGACGGTTATCGACTACCATGCCATGGACTCATTATATAGATTGGAATGAAAGTAGGAGACATAGCCAAATGGAATGTGCATAACTTGTGTATCCATAGTGACAACATTTGGAAGGAGACATCAATGACTACAACCTCCCCAAACACCCCAAATGATATTGAACTGTATTCTTTAAGGCTGGTAAGTCATATCTTATTTTTCTACAAGTTATTGTTTAGTTTTTTAGTTATCTACATGCATACAAATCATATGATTTATTGTATTTGATATTTTGTAGATGTAATTGTCTAAAAATTAAATCTAACTGATTTTAAATATCTATTATAATTTTTATTTATTGTATCTTGAAGTTTGAAGTTGAAATTTGAGGTTTTTCCTTCAAAATTCAACATTTTTATGACTTATTCCGGTCTTTGTAAAAATTTCTACCAATATTTGATGTCTCCTTTTTCTGATACATCAATACTTGAAACAATATTGATACTAAATAACTTAATCATTGCAACCTTTTTCTCTTGAAGTCCCAATGCAATATCCCAAGTTCAAAATCCTCACCTACAAGACACTATATTTAACAACCCCACCATACCCCTTTACATTTCAAGATAGAAGCTTCATGTAAGGATGTCAATCCCAAACCTAAACAAGAACACATTGTTTCCTCTTCATACAACTTCTTTGGAGCCTTCCAATAGTTTTACCACCTGCCTTGCCAACTCAAAGCCCACCTTGAAATGCAATGCAAAAGTTTCTCTATTCGTTTGTACAACCATACCTTCCCTTTGAAATGCAGTGCAAACAAGAAATGGTAATGCAAAGAACCTATTCACTTTTTCCTGAACATATACAATTGATCCTTGTCCAGGTAAGTGTGATATTCTAATAAGAGTGTTCTGTAACTTGCAAAAACATTTACAAGTCAAATATTCAACATAAATGATTTCAGATATCACAGGCACTAAGCATATGCAGAAGCAATACCATCATCTGCACTCTTACTTTACAACCACTCAAACGGCAGCTTAATTTTTTTGAAAATTGACAAAGTAATGGGGCATTACAAACATACATATCAATCTGGTAGCTTGATGTTTGATATTGCAGCATATTCTTAACAATCTTGTTCTTCAAAAGTGCACAGCGTAGCTATGAGATTGGACAGAGATGATGGTGATTGGAATGGATGATAAATAATCTAATCAAAAAATTGACTTGAAGACATTGATTGTCCCATTGCCCCTTGCTTGCTGGGTAACACCACCACCATGCACACCACATACACAGGCTAGTTTGACATTGATATCATTCAGAAAAATGTTCCTAGAGTAATAGCTTTTAGGTAAGCATGATATATGCTGTTTTTCTGCTTCGACCAATTTGTAATCGGCATTGAGGAGAAGCAAAAGAGACTTCTAAAAAAATTTACCGCAAAAAATCCCTAACACGCCTATATCAGTAATATCAAGTTGTCCTCTCATATCTCGTTTTGAATAAATGATTTCATCCATTAAAGATAAATTTTATAAAATACGTTGACGCCCAATTCCTTGCATGAGATATTGCAGATGACATCATTCTATAATTAGAACAAGTAGCGACGATTCGGAAAGAAAGAAAGAAAGAAATATGAGAAAACGAGGATGAACCTAGGCATTGGCAGTGGATGGAATGAGGGGGATGGTCCCTCCCTCCAGCTGTTGCTTCTGCTTCATCTTGGCCTCCCTCTCCCGGATATTCTTCATCTGCAGCATCCGCTCCATGACGAGCTCGTACTCGCACTTCTCGTAGGCGTGGCGCTCGTTTTCGCACTTCCAGGGGAGGAAGAACTCCGACGATCGGCACCGATTGAGCGGGATTAGGAGGTGGGCGCACTGGTCCCTATACGCGAGTGGCACCTTCTCCTTCACCAACTCCTCTCTGGTCACTAACATCGGCTTCGACGAACCGAGCTTCATCTCCTCCATCGCACCTGGCCCTCTCGCACACTTCCTCTTTCTCCAGCGACGAAAGGCGTTCACAGATCAGGGGTTTCAGGATTTGTTTTTTAAAAAAAAGTATTTTATGACATAGTAATTTAGAAAACAGAAAAAAATAAAAATTATATGTATACATTGTAAAAATATTAGAAACTTAATTTAAAAAAATTATAAATATTTTATATTTTAACATTTTAAATATAATTTTACATTTTTTTCATATAGTCACAAGTTTAACGGTGAGATGTTAAACAAAATGTACGAAGTCAGAAAGTACATCGTAATAAAATTTTTACAAATTGTAATAATTTTCAAGTGAGTAATTGTTGAAAAAATTTATATGTATGGTGCTGAAAAAATTTAAATTTTTTAATATTTTCTGAGATGCACAGATACTTGAAAATATAAAAATTATTTTAAAATTTTAGTTTTCTAAGATTTCTAATGAACACAAACCCGATAGGTTTTATTTTATTAAGAAAAAAATGTTGTATTTACATGAAAATTGTAGTAGATAAAATTCATTCATAAATTATACAGTTAAACTTGTTATTAATTATTTTTAAAATTAAAAGGGTGCATCTCTTATATTAATTATTTTTTAAAATTAAATTTTAATTATATAATTAAGTAATATATAATATTATATATCAAAATTTAACTTAAACTAAGTTGTATTTGTTAAGATTATTTTATATAAAAATTAAAAGTATTTTTAGTGGTAGATCATTAAACCCCCTAAGACCTCTAAGGAAAAGTTTAATGAGATCTTAGGTCTTGTTCTTTTTTTCACTCGTACATTCCAAGAGTGGAAAAAAGTAATTTTTAAGAAAATGATTTTGAGATAAAAGAAAAGAGAAAAGTAATTTTGATAATGAAATGAGTAAATTGAAGAATATAAATATCATCGTGAAATTAAAAGTATTTCTAAAAATTAAGAATAGAAAAAAAAACAAGGCCTAACTCTCTTGAGGCAAAATACCAAGGCTTATTCAATTAGTGATATTGCTTATTGCTTGAGGAAAAGTCAATGCTAAGTCAAAACTTAGTGGTCATCAATGAATCCGTCATTTGTTTTAGATGTCAACAAACGTAGCCCTTGATCATAGTGACATGATCCCCCAACTTATTAGTTTTCACAAATAAGGTCTTCCTTGTACTTTCTTGGGGTGCCTCGTCTTCAAAGGTAAGGCAACCTATTTCAATGATCTTTTACTCAAAATTAAGACCAAGCCACAACTTATATTCCTATTACTTTCATTACAAGAAAATTACCTTACAGTAATTGATGTAAAATTTTATCTGTCACTATAGGAGTTAAATCTATCACTATAAGGTATCTTACTTTTAGTGACAAATATTTTAATTGTCACAAAATAAAGTTGAATCTATCACGATGGTTTATAGTGACGAATCTTTAAATTCATCACTATAGATGTCTATAATTCATTATTATAAGTAACAATTTAGTAACAAATTTTGTATACGTCACAAAAGAGTGTTAAATCCATCAATATATATTTTTATATATTTTATTTTATTTAATTCTTTTTTATTTATTATTTTTAAATATATTATTATTATATTTTAATATATTTTACTTACCCGATGACATATTAATAAATAATAAAAATATTTATTAAATAATATTATTATTAATTAAATTGAATAATATATATGTTTTATTATTAGTATAGACAGTGCCAAAAAATAATAAATAGATTTGCTAATATAATAATATTAGAATAATAGATATATTTAATATTATTACCCATATTAATAAATATATTATATTATTATTATTATTATTACCATTAACATACTTATTATAATATCTATTACTATATATTAATAGTATATATGGACATTGTTGAAGTAGTAATTGAGTTAGTTAAGGGACAATATATAGGTAAAATAATTGTAAGTTCGAACCCCTACTTATACAAAATATTAAAAGAATGGAATTTCAATATTTCAAAGTAAGATGATTGAGAAATTTGGGTTAATAAAGGACTTAAAAGTAGGTGCAAGTGCTATTTATTATCAATATATAAAAATAAAAAGTTTTTAATTTTTTTAAAGAAAATATGACACATTCTATAGAATAGATTTGATAAATATTGTGATGAAATATCCGTCACTAAATAGTAACAACAATGATAAATTCATATTCGTTATAAATTCTCAACTGTTGTTGCTTGTATGTATATTTTGTGTTTTTGTGCATTATGTCTTTTAAATCTTTCATTTCTGTATAGTTCTATTTTGTTTCATTGTTGAATGTTGGGTTTTTGTGCATATGTTTTGTTGGGTTCACTCTAACATACATCAACTTACTGATTGCTAATAGTTACTAATTTATTTTCTTAGTTTATTAACAGCTAACTTTGTTTTACTAATAGTTAACTCTATTTTCTACATAGTTGCATTTTTTTATATTTTTGTATGAACATTCGATTAACATCTAACTTAGCATTTTTATGCTCATTTTCTAATGATTTAGCAAGATGGCTTGTTTATAAGTATTTGGTATCTTCGGATATACACACAAAGGCCAAGTGAAGTTAAGGAAGAAGATGAGTTGATATTTCTGTATTTTTTGTAATCATTCTTTATTTTCTGTTGGTCAGACAACAAACTTATTCTGTTGTATAAACCTTTAGACAATAGAGTCCATTGTTTGAGACTTTAAGAAACGGATTTAGTTCGTTGCCTTACCTGGTTCATCCTTTATTTTTATTATTTTATTAATTTTTTCTAGTTAGACAATGAACTTATTCTGTTGTCTAAGCCTCTTCGTGAGCCTTTAGGCAATAGAGTAAGCTCGTTGCCTTATCTATATAGTGATTTATAATATTATTTTTATTTATTTATTCTTATGCAGACACCTAAACATTATGTTTGTGCGTAATCTAAACGTTACAGTTTCTACCTAAACATTATGCTTCTACAGAACGTTTGGCCTAAATGTACTGTCTGTCGTGGTACGTTTAACCTAAACGTTACTGATTTTGCGGTACATTTGGCATAAACCTTCCTACCTTGGCAGAGAAGGTTTAACTCATTTATTGGGTGCAGTAGACTTTAACTATATTTATATATTTGTATATGTATGTATATAAAATATATATGTATATTTATGTAAAAATAATAGTTTTGGTACTGTGTAAAGACTTGAATGCTTAAAATTTATATTTCATGTTTATTTTGATTTTCCTTTGTGTATAAATGATTATTTTGTATTTTCTTTAAACTGAGAAATTTGGATATCCGAAATGTAAATTTCAGTTAAACAAAAATCTCTGTAAATGGAAGGAAGATCCAATTTGTCATTTGACAAATTCAGATATCTGAAATGTAAATTTCAATTAAACGAAATTTCCTATTTAGTGTAAATTTGTATTTTTTCTATAAAGTTTAGTTTTCCTTCCTTTATTATTGTTTTTAGGAATCATTTTAGTACTTTTTACAGTTTCTTGCTTACATTAAGAACTTGCATATTTTCCATTAATCTCTTATGCCAAATTTCCTATGGATTTAACTTGTATTCACAATACTTATTACAATAGACATCATGCGTTTGCGGTTATAAATATAAAATTTAAAATTTTCTATGTAATTCGGATTTTGAATCAAAACCTCTATTCTTCTACCTTTGATTGGTGACCTAGATTTTAGCATTGTATGCTACCCTCACATGGTTTTCTATTTGAGCCCATTACAATCTGTGGGTCCAAACCCTTCAAACATGGCCCCTAAGGTTGCCCAGGTCCCTCTTACCCTTATCGTGTGCCCTAGCCCCTTAAATGTTATGCCCATATGCCCTAGCCCAAGGTAAAAAGACATTATGTCATTCGGGAGTCTAAGTAGAAGTACTTGTGCCTTCCACCATGTCTTGGTGCGGTAATTCACTTGCTGGCAACATTGAAGTACATTGCACCTTATCTATTGGGCATAACATAAAGGTGTGATGCCCCTTTTCCTTTGTAAGCATGGACAGTCTACACTTACCTTGTTCCTCTTGTGATGTATAAGTACACCACACTTTGCCCGCTCTCCTTGATGTGTTGCTCAAAAAGGGCTTTTTGTTTATCTTCACCAATTTTAAATGACTTGATGGAGGTAAATCATAAGTCATGACTGGTGTTTTGCTGGATTAACAAGTTTGTTTTTTCACAGGATTCATTTGTTTACCACCAGAAGAGTAGATTAGCATGGTCCACTCGTTTACAACTGAGAAACATGACATCTACAAGATCTTCATTGATCAACTAGAAACATATGGACAAACAGATTGGTCATTTGGAAGGAGTATTTGTTTCCACCAATATGATTTTCAATCTTTGATATGTTTCATATTTTTAGATGATCAATCCTTAAGATACTAACATCTGAAACCTTGTCTCTACTCACAAGCACATGCATCTACCTTGGAAACAATCTTGTCTACTACAAATGTTAAAAAGCAATCCATTGTTAGCCATTCGATGCTACTGAGCCCTTTAATACTCCTTCCAGATAACAAGTCTACCTTGTCTATTGCACACAAGCCATTGTCAATACTTGAACTTGCCACATTAACATTGATCTTCACTTTATCTATGAGCTTCTTCTTTGACTTGAAGTTTAATTAGACCAATTACGTTACTTTAGTGGCTCATATTGTAAACATTATCAATTTTAATTTTATACGAATTTCTATATATTATCATCATTATACACATCTTTATATATAAATTTTTACCTTATAATTTATTATAAAACTAAATTTTATTTAATAACAACTCCAACTCACGACTCTCTACGATATTTAAAGTTAAAACGCATCGTTATTAAATACATCACAAGGCCAATCATCTTCTTTTATATGACCACAACTTCAATGTTGCACCACCTAACTGGCAGTTGTTTGCAGGGGAGTGTTAAATGATTATTTTTGCTGTTCTCGTGTCCACTTATTATTTGTATGTTGGTCAGTACTGCTTGTACAGGACATTGTTGTTCATCTGGAGCATTTTCTCATATTGTGTTTGTCTGGTGGGTATTCTCTTCTCCCAGCGACACTTGCTTGCTGCTCTATGGCAAACCCTTTCGATCTTTTACAATAATGATATCCATGACATGACCTAACATCGTCAACGCAATCATTACCAGGAATTGTGACATCTCTTCCGTTGGTTTGCATATTTTATCTTATATAATTTTATTTTTCATAATATTTTATAGTATTATTTATCACTAACTTTTATATTATATATTATTTATTAAATGTGACTATTTAAAAAAAAAATACTATCATTACAATTCCATATTAGTATAATAAATATTATTTATTATTATATTACATATTTTATTCATTATTCCTTAATATAATAAATACTATTTATTATTTTTTTACATATTTTATTTATAACTTTTAAAAAATACTATCATTAACTATTTCATCATTAATCATGGAATTTCTAAAGTTAATTCTAACTTTTAAATTGTGGTTGATTCTAGCTTTTAATCATAGTTAATTCTAGCTTTTAAATTGTGGTTGAAGTTTATTAAACTTATTATCAGTTACATATTTGTTTAAAATATTATATGATATAATATTATTTGTCAATATTATTCAATAATTCTAGTGGTTAATAATAACAAAAGTTAAACTTTAGTAAATAAATGAAGCCATAACATTACATGAAAGACAAAAATATAAAAAAAATTTAAAAATTTGTTAAGAATAGAACACATCTGTTTACCTATCACTTAAGATAAACTTACATTTAATTTGCTTATCTATTTTACTATATCATATTGTATTGTCTGATGTATAATTTACTATTGTATGAAATATAACTTTTTGTAAACTTATCTCATTATTTTTGGTATTATTATTTCTATTATAATTATACTTTTTTCTACTACCATTATAACAATAGAGATGTGTTTAATTAGATTGATATGATTTAGTACGATCAAATTGTGTTGATAACAGGTATGACACATTTTGAAAGGTCATATCTAGACTAGTCTTTCACATTTTTATGTTGGTACACAGGAAAAGAAAATAATTTTAAATTTTTTTAAAATTTAATATTAATTTTAATTTATTTTTTTAAGTTACGTACATTATATATAACTTAGTTATTTAAGTTTGGTAATAAGTAATGTATAATTGTAAATTTAAATTTTATTTTTAACTTTTTTTTATTTATAAATTATATTAATATTATATAAATTTTTAATAAAATAAAAAAATAATTAAAAATTAAATCGTACCAAACTTACGTAATATGGTCCAGCACAACTTCAAATGAACCGTTCCGTATGACTGTACCTAAGCCACCGAATCACACGATATGACACGAATAATACCGTGTCCTGAGAAAAGTAAGCTAGACACAAAAACTAAAATTATAAAAAATATAAACAGAACACAAAAACTACAATAAGGAAGACGGTACACGGTTGTCTGTGCGCATCGTGTTTGGAGCAAATCGACCAAGCGACAGAGCCAGGGGCAAGATGCAGATATTTGTGAAGACGTTAACGGGGAAGACGATCACGCTCGAGGTTGAGAGTAGCGACACCATCGACAATGTCAAGGCAAAGATCCAGGTACAAGCTTGCGCAACTCCACTGCTCACCGCATGTATTTCCTGCCTTCCAACGGAGTGTTTTCTCGGCTCATTCGGAATTTTTTTGGAGTTTTCGCTCTCTTGCATAAAAAGGGGATCTGTAGACCTTATAAATTTGTATGCACGTTGTCAGTTTTTTTTTTTTTTTAGGTTTCGTTACCTTTTTCATCTGATTTTTTTGTTTCTTGTAAGTTTCGTGCCGTAATGGTTTACATGGAGTTTGTTTCTTCATCGGATTCTTTTTGGAGTTCATGTTCACCCTGCCAATTTAGAAGCAGGAGGCTTCTCTCTTGCTAGGATGTGCCTTTTTTTAAAATAAATGTTGTTTAGGATCCTCAGATGGTCTCTCTACTTTGGTCAATGGGCCTTCTTTGCATGCTATTGTGGTTGATTGCGTGTTGACCTAGTTTTTAATTTTAAAGGCATGCCCTGTTGCGGTTGCTCCGGCGGCTGAATGATTGTAAGTGGTAGGAATGATGAGTGGAGGGCGCAATGGTGGAAAATGAGATATTGAATTAGGGTAGAATGCTACTCTTGGAGCAGTAGCCAACTCCAAATGTCTAATACAAGCCAAAAGGAAAACCCTACGGTATCTTCCTGCCTACTTATACTGACCCACTAACAAGATTGACAATCTGATTATAAACTCTGATTACATAAGACACCCATTACTACTACATAAAATACCAAATACCACTAATAATTACTCCACCACTGCAGTTGTGGCCAGGAGCTTCTCATAATCATCCAAGGTTGTGGAAATGACATCCCCATCTTCCCACTAGATTAGCACTTTGGTGATGGCAGCATCATTCCATTTGGTCATGCAGTGAGCTAGGATCTTGGGGGGTGACTGTGTAGATGTTGGATAATTGATAAAGGTTGCTGGCGGGATCACTTGTTGGATTGGACCAATGTGTTTCTTGAGCTAAGTGACGTGGAAGATTGAATGTATTTTGGAGTCTAGTGGCAGTTGGAGTTTGTAAGCCACGACACTGACCTTGGTGATTATCTTGAAGGGCCCATGATAATGTGGGCCAAGTTTCTGATGAATTTTGTTGAAACTAAGTGTTGCTTGTGGGGTTGTAGCTTGAGGTAAACATAGACTTCGTTTTTTTTCTTTACTCCTAGCTTTCAGAAGTACTCTTAGCTTCATAATGACATGCACATTTTCTAACCTACTCTTTCCATTATCAAAATTACTCTTCCCCCTCCTATATCAAAATTGTTCTTCTAAAAATCACTTTTTCCACTTTCAGAAGTTGAGAGTAAAGAAAAAGAACGCTCCTATAGTCTCCCACCTAAATGAAAAGATGTTAGGGTTTAGTTCATCCTCCACTGCTTGGGTGCAAGCAGTACCTGGAATATAAGAGAGTATAGTTGGGGGAGGGACCCTATATAGTGTTGTAAATGGTGTAGTGACCATGGCATTGTGCTAGTGCCAAGTGGTGTTATATCATAGTTCAGCCCATGGAAGCCAATATGCTCACCAGTTTGACTGGTGAAAGGTGAAACATTGTAAATAAGTCTCCAACGTGTGATTTAGGACTTTCGTCTGCTCATCCATTTGTGGGTGATACATGGAAGACATGCAAAGTTTTGATCCTTGTAGGTGCATTAACTCTTGCTAGAAGGTGCTTGTAACTTCATCATTTCTTCTACACAAAATAATGGGCCATGTCTTTAGCGGTGTAAGGATGTTTCAAGGCTGTAAGGTGTGCATGTTTGGTGAAGTAGTCCACTACCACCATGATATTGTTAAGGAATGTAAGTTTTGATGATGCTAAGTAATTAATTTGCCAAGTAATTAATTTTGATGATGCCAAGTAATTAATTTTGATGATGCTAAATAGGTTTTCTGTAGGAAAATAAATCGGTATACCGAAATTTACTTATATGCTAAAATGTTATATCCTTAGGGATAATCGGTATAATGAATCACTATTTTATTATAAGTATAATTTTCTACAGGTTTCATTTCAACGGATGTGTCGATGTCACTTACTGGATATTCCTCTAACACTTAAACTAGAGATGTTGAAGGATTAATGGATGTTCCGGTGTCACTCACTGGATATTCATCTAACACTTAAGATGCCGAAGGATCAACGAATGTTCTGGTGTCACTCATTGGATATTCCGCTAACACTTGAGACGCTGAAGGATCAATGGATGTTCCGATGTTATTCACTGGATATTCCTCTAACACTTAAACTAGAGACACTGAAGGGTGAAGACCCAATGGATTTTTTGGTGTCACTCACTAGATATTCCTTTAAAACTGGAAGCATTGAAGGATGAAGAATCAACGGATATTCTGGTTCATCTTGACGGATATTCCATTGTGCTGGTGCTTGGTCATTTTGGTGAAGGTTCAATGAATGTTCTGTTATACTTAGATGAATATTCTGTTAGTATATTCTTTTATTATTGTTGAAAATTTTATTTAAACGGATGTTTTGCCATGGATTGACGGACATTCTCTTACTATTTTATTATAAACTAATTTCATAATTCCTTAATTTGTTGGATGGATATTCCTACATGCCTTAATGGATTTTCCTGTGTACTTGAAAATTAATTGTTTTTACTGAATGGATATTCTGACTCTTAGAGACGGATACTTTGGTGACATGAACTTAGTCATTTGTGCTGCAGGAATGATAAATAGATTTTCTGGTCTATTAAGATGGAATTTCCGTTAATCTTAGAATTTATATATTTATTGAATTAATTGTAGAAAAGAATTTCCGTTGGACTTGATAGGAACTTCTATATGGAAACGGAAATTCTGTCAAGAATCATAGGAAGTTCTGGTCATCAGTTAGTGATTTTTTTGCAAGATATAGAATCTTTCATTGCCTAATTTTCAAGATGCTCTTGCTGGAACAAAGGAATAAAAATCTACTAAATTACGAAAATTGAAAGCAAGAAGAGCAAGTATTCAAATTCAAATTGAAGATTCAAAAAATTAGCTCTTGACAAAATTGAAAAGGAATAATTTATCTTTGGCAAGTTAACCTTTATAAAAAGACTGAAGAGCAAGGAAGAAAAAGAAGCTTTTGTTGAAGGATTTTCGTAGATTTTTCCTATACTCTTACTATGTGTGTGTTTTGTGAGATTGCTTGTGTTTTGTGCTCGAATTTTTCAATCTCAATTAGTGTTGCAAGATTTGCAAAAAACATACTCACTAGGTTGTGGTGAGGCATTGCAAATAGGGTGTGTTTGCAGTAGACATGTTTATTTGTTGAGTCTTAAAAATAAATACTATAAGAGTTTTCCTTTGAGCCTAGAAAAGTAAAGATGTGTAAAGGTTAGGGTGTGAACTTATAAAATACTCGAGGAGATAGTGAAAACTCTTAAGGAATGGCCTTGAGGAGTAGACTAGCTTTGGTTTAGGTGAACTACTATAAAATTTGTCTTTTTTTAATTTATGTTTTACTCTATTTTTACGCTTAATTTTTGGGTGTTTCACTATTCATCTCCCTTTAGTGAAGCCATTTGATCTTAATAGATATTTGTCTTCCCTTTAGAAATCGGTAAGACATCAATAAAGTCCATACTCTCATTTTGTCCACCCTTTTGTAGGAATCATCAAGGGTGGAAGCAATCTCATTAGTTACAAGGTCTTGTACTTATTCCTTTGACACATATTACATTCTCAGATATATTATTTCAAATTTGCTCGCCAACTCGTCCAGTAAACACTATTTTTCACCCTTTGCGTTGTCTTTTCAAACCTAGAGTGGCTCACCATTGGAGAGGCATGGAATTCAACTAATAATCTCTTGCATAAAGATGGAATATTAGCTACCAACAGGCGTTGTCCCTTATAGAATTATGTGTCATTGATTACTATATAATGTTAAAGGCTTAATTTCTCATCAAACCATCTAGGTTTACAAGTTGTTGATAAGACTTTGATTTTTCATGGGCTTGTTTCACTTCTTGAAACCATGCTAGGGTGAGGATAGTGAGTGCGTGGATCTCACTTGAAGGTTGGACTGTCCTTTGGGATAAAGTGTTGGCTACTTCATTCATGAGTCTTGGTTTCTATTTAATGTGATAATTAAAACCTAATAGTTTAATTAACCATTTTTATTGTGCCTCTGTATAGATCTATTGGTCACGTAAGTATTGCAAACTTAACAAGTTTGTTTGGATAATAAATTTTTTGTCTATCAAAAGTTGTCTCCACTTCTTGATGGTTGTTAGAATCACCAGCATCTCTTTCTCATAGATGAAGAGGCTTAACTATTTTCCCTTGTATGCCTTGCTCATGTATGCCACCAAGTGACCCTCTTGCATGAGAACTTCCCTTGTACCGACCCTCGAAGCATCACATTCAACTACAAATGTCTTGTTGAAATCAGGAAGGGTTAAAACAAGTGCCTGCATTAGCACCATTTTCAATCCCTCAAAGGTCACTTGTGTTTCTACAGTCCATGTAAATCCACCTTTTTGTGTTAGTATGGTCATTGGTTGGGTGATCTTCCCGTAATCCTAGATAAACCAATGGTAATAGATGGATAATCTTAGGAATCCTAGTAGTTGGTTAATGTTTGTTGGTGTTGGCTAGTCCACCATTGTAGCAATTTTGTCTTTCTCCATTGCAAGCCCTTGTGGGCCAATAACATGCCCTAAGTAACATATTGTCTTTGTAGTAAATTGACATTCACTCATTTTCATGGTAAACTTATGTTCAACTAGAAGTGATAAGATCTTCTTTAACTGAGGGATGTGCTCGTCAAAGGATTGGCTATAGATGAGTATATCGTTGAAGAATATTAACACAAAATGTTGTAAATACGGCTTGAAAACATCATTCATGCATGCTTGAAACCGATGTGTTGCACAAGCCAAATGGTATGACAATGAATTCGTAGTGTTTGCTATGAGTTTTGAACATCGTATTGTGGATATCATGATCTACCATCTTGATTTGGTGGTATTTCACCCATAGATCTGGCCATGATTGCTTTCAACTCATTTGGTTCCTCCCAACTCATCCAAAAGCTTATTGATCATCAGTATAAGATATTTATCCTTAACGATGTTATTGTTTAACTCTCAGTAGTCTATACACATTCTTCAATCCTTGTCTTTCTTTTTAACTAATAAGATTAGCAAAGAAAAAGGGTTGCGACTCGATTGTATGTGCTAATTACCTAAGTCTTCCTCGATTTGCTTTTCAATTTCTCTTTTTGGCACCTGTGCATATCTATAGGGCTTAACCTTCATTGCTTTGGTCAGATTTTTCAATGTAATTTTGTGATTCACGGCTTTTTTGTTCAATAGTCCTTGTGGCTCCTTAAACAAAATCCAAAATTTGTCCAATAGTGCAACAGCTTTTGGGTTTGCTCCCATTTGTCTAGCATTGTTGAGTGATTCTGTTGGTTCTTCTTGCATCAAGGCTATGTAGGAGATTCATTTTGATGACCTCTCTAATTCATCAACACTTGTGATTTGTGGTTCTTGTGAAGGTCTACCCTTCCAAACAACCTCCCTACCCTCTAAATTGAATTTATAAGTCATTGTTTCAAAGTTTAACACCATGTTTCCTTTTGATCTCAACAATTGAACCCTTATAATGATATCATTGCCTTCTAATGCCACAACATATAAGTCTAATTTAATTGGGTTCCTTTCACCTTTTATGCCCCATCTTTATACTGACCCTTACATTGCACAAACTCCTTAGATGCCAACATGACTCTCAACCCTTTCCTTGGATTAATCTTTAGCTTCAACTATTTGACTAATTTAGAATCAATGAAATTGTGCATGTTGCCTTGGTCTAGCAACATGGTCACTAGTTTCCTTGCCTATGACCCTTTTAGTTGTAAAATGTGTTAGGTTTTGATGCAAAGAAAGATCGATTTTAGGTGAAAGAAGGTGTGGAGGAAGAAGGAGAGATAACAAGATTTTACGTGGTTAAGCAGAAGTCTACTTCATGGGCGTTTTGGTGGCTCTTTTCACTATCTTATCATCTAGGTTATAGTTTACAAGAATATTTATATGAGTACATTAGGGAAAACCCTAACAATTCCTTAGGCTCAATAAGCCTACTGACGACTTAAACAAAATAAAAGACTTAAACAGTCTCTACACACATATAAGTCTAACAATTTCCCACTTGGAGATTGTTACAAAATGCACTTTGACTATCACTGTTCAAAATGCTCCCATTAGCCTTTATTTTCAATTCTCCTAGAAAAATCCTGAGCTAGATTTGCTCCTTTATTGTTTCTGTCATAGCTACCAATTTAGCTTCCATTATTGAGAGAGTGACACACCCCTACAACTTAGATCTCTAGCTGATAGTTGTGTCATTTAAGATAAACACATAGTTTGAAGTGCTCTTGCTTTGGTTTGTATCTCCAGCAAGATTAGCATCACAGAAACCCTGTAATTCTGAATTTCCTTTCTTGAACCATAATGTAACATTACTGGAACCTCTCAAATAGCGTAGAATCCATTTTACAACTTTCCAATGCTCCTTCCCTAGATTGGACATGAATCTGCTCACCACTCTAACAACGTGAGCTATGTCAAGTCTAGTGCTTGTAGCAACATACATTAGACTTTCTATAGTAGAAGTATATGGAATTGTAGACATGCAATTCTTTTCAACATGATCTTTAGGCACCTGATCCTTAGTTAACTTTAGGTGAGCTTCTAAAAGTGTCTCTACTGCTCTAGCATTGGTGTGATTGAATCTATCTAACACCTTTTCAATATACTTCTCTTAAGACAACACTAAGGTACCTTTATTTAGGTCTCTTTTGATTCTCATACCAAAGATTTGATTGGTTGGACCCAAATTCTTCATATCAAATTCTTTTGATATTTGTTGCTTAATTCATTGATTCTATAGATATTGCTAGCAGTTATCAACATATCATCAACATACAATAACAAGATGATTAGAGAATCACTAAATTTCTTGAGATAGCAACAAGAGTCCATCTCTCCAACTTACATCTGTTGAAGCTAATGGTACAAATGTAACTATTGAATCTTTTATACTATTGTTTGGGCACTTGCTTTAAGTCATAAAGATTTTTCTGAAGCTTGCAGACAAGATTTTCTTTCCCAGGGATGCTAAAGCCCTGTGGTTGCTCCATGTACAATTCTTTATCAAGGTCACTATGTAGAAAAACTGTTTTTACATCCATTTATTCTAGATGTAACCCATCTGTTGCTACCGAATTGAGAATGACTTTGATGGTTGTCATTTTGATTACTGGAGAAAATATCTTAGTGTAATCAATTCATTCTTTTTGTTGAAATCCTTTGACAACCAATCTGACTTTGTATCTCTTGGTCCCATCTTCTTATTCCTTGACTCTATACACCTATTTGTTTTATGGAGCTTTCTTGTTGTCAAGTAGCTTGGTCAGGATCAAAGTACCATTTTTTTCAAGAGAATCCATCTCTTCTTGGATTGCAGACTCTCACTTGCTAGAGTCAGTGACCTGAATTGCATCTTTAAACCATTTAGGTTCTTCATTATCTATCAACAATAGATAATCAAATGCTTGACTAAACCTTTCAGGAGGTCTTGAGATTCTAGTTGACCTCCTCAACACTTGTGTAAGGACTTCTTCTTTTGGATGTTTTGCAGGGATAGTATCTTCATTAGCACATTTTTCCCTATCAGTGTTTCCATTGGTTGAAGCTCCTTATAGTTCAATCTTGTACATATCTTGAGATTGCTTTCTAGAATGTTCTTGATTAGCTTCATCTTTGTGTTTATATAACACCTGCTCATGGAAAGTTATATTCTTTTCTCTTAAAGTTTTCTTGTTTTGGTTATCCTAGAACCGATAACCAAGATCATCTCCTCCATAACCTATGAAATAGCATCTCTTGGCTTTTGGATTCAACTTGTCCCTTGCACTCCTACTAATGTGTACATAACTTATATATCTAAATACTCTCAGATGATGAATGTTTCCTTTCTTTCCAGTTTATTCTTCTTTTGGAATTTTCAAATCAAGAGGAATTAAGGATCCTTTGTTGATTAGATAGACAGCTATATTAATAGCATCTACCTAGAATTCTTTTGGAAGCCCTGTATGCAATTTCGTGCTCCTTCCTCTTTCATTTAGAGTTTTGTTCATCCTCTCTGCTACTCTATTCTGTTGAGGAATCTCAAGAATAGTCTTGATGAGTTTGATCTCATGTTTTTCATAGAACATCTTAAAGTCATGACTGGTATACTCACCACCATTGTCTGACTTCAAACACTTTACTTTCAAGTTGGTTTGATTTTCAACCTCAATTTTCCACTTCTTAAATATAAAAAATACATCAGACTTATTCTTAAGAAAGTAACCCATACCTTCCTTGTGTAATCGTCGATGTAGGTAACATAATATCTTAAGCCTCCTAGGGATTTGATTAGTGCTGACCTCCAAACGTTTATATGCACCAACTCCAACCTCTGAGTTTTTGACAATCTAGAACTTTTTGAGAAAGTTAGTTTCTTTTGCTTTGTAAGTACACAATCTTCATATAACTTAAGTTCTACTGATTTCATTCCTAGAATTTTTCCCTTTAATGCCATAACCTCCATCCCCTTTTTGCTCATGTGAACCAATCTTTTGTACCATAGTGATGTAGCTCCCTCTGAATTTGAAGCACTAGCTAAGTATCTGTCACCAGGAGTGACATACAAAGTGCCAATCTTGCCACTTTTAGCAATTACCATAGTTCCTTTGGAAACTTTCCATTTACTACTTCCATGTGAGATAGTGTAGCTCGTGTCAACTAACTGGCCTGTAGAGATTAGATTTTTTGCCAGATCAAGAACATGTTTGACATTTTTCAGTTTCTAAGTATCACCATTGTGAGATTTGATGTAGGCATCATCAATTCCTATAATATCTAATGCTCTGTTATCTGCTAGATAGATCTTTTTCTTTGTAGTTTTGTAATTCTTTAAAAGTCCTTTGAGATTAGTTGATTAGAATGAAGCTTTTGAATCCATGATCCATGATTCTACAAAACTATTAGTAGTACAGGCTAAAGCATCTGCAATTTTGTCATACACAGAATTTGCTGTTCCCTCGCCATTGCCTTGGCCCTTTTTGAGTGCTTTGTATTGATTCCTATAATGCCCCTTTTGGTTACAGTTCCAGTAGGTTATATATTTTCTACCTTTGCTTTTTCCTCGGGACTTTGAATTACCTCTATTACCACTTCTTTGTTGACTTCTTCCTTTGTATTCAACACTCAAGGTTGCTCCTTGAGTATTGGACTATGAGTTGCTTTTTCTTCGAATGTCTTCACTCAAAATCATTTCTTTGATGTTTGTCAACTTTAATTTCTCTTGTCCTAGACAACTGTTAACACTAGTGACTATTGCAGACCAACTCTCTGATAAAGAAGACAACAAAATTAATGTCTTGACTTCATCCTCAAAGTCAATCTCTATTGAGTTTAGTTGAGATATAATGACATTGAATTCATTGATGTGATCTATCGTGTAACTGTCTTTTTGTATCTTTAAATTAAATAGTCTCTTCATTAGATACACTTTATTAGAAGCAGACGACTTCTCATACATATCTAAAAGAGTCATTAAATCTGTAGTGGTTCTCTCTTTTGCAATGTTGAATGCAACATTTTTGGCAAGAGACAATCTGATCACACCCAATGCTTGTCTATCTAGCAACTTCCAAGTCGTTTGATCCATTTCTAAGGGCTTGACCTTTAAAAGAGGCTTATGCAACTTCCTTTGATACAAATAATCTTCTATTTGCATTTTCCAATATCTAAAGTCGCTCCCATCGAATTTTTCGATTTTGAGCTTCTCATCTTCTACCGTTGTTCTGCCTTTCAACAGTATTACAATGCTTACATTAATGGGGACAAGTTGCACAAACTGAGCTCTCATGTGCATCACCAATCTCCACACCTTCTACACTTCACAGTATGGACCTACCAAAGGAAAGATCTTTGTTCACTTGCACACTTGTGGGGGAGGAGTTGCCAAACACCTGCACACGCGCACTTGCGGAGGAAGATCGCTAGACACTTGCGGAGGACGAGTCACCAAATGGTTGTGCATTCGTGCACCTATGGAAGATGAGTTGTTGGACGATTGCGTACACGTGGGAGGAGAAGTCGCCGCTCACCCGCACACTTGTAGGAGGAGGAATCGTTGAACGGTCGTGCACCTACGAGCGTCGACGGTTGGTGTAGCTGTAGATGATGGATTGATTGACGACGACAATGGCGGCTTGAGGGTTTTTTCCCTAACCTTTACCTTTTTTTTCTTTCTCTTTCTCTTCCCACGATCTTTTCTTTTTAGATCCTTTAATGAGGTTTTGGTACTAGTTGTTAGGTTTTGATGCAAAGAAAAATCGATTTTAGGTGAAAGAAGGTGGAGGAAGGAGACAACAGGATTTTACTTGGTTTGCAGAAGCCTACCTCACGGGCATTTTGGTAGCTCTCTTCACTATCTTATCATCTAGGTTATAATTTACAAGAATATTTATATGAGCACATTAGAGAAAACCTTAATAATTCCTTAGGCCTAATAAGCCTAATGATGACTTAAACAAAATAAAAAACTTAAATAGTCTCTACACACACGTAAGTCCAACAAAGTGTCCAGGTGTTCCTCCTTTGTTAG